>CM057809.1:103455169-103632669 GCA_030067965.1 Latrodectus elegans | reverse complement strand
TGAATCCAGTGCTCTGAAAATTTTGTACACAACAGGGTGACAGGTGAAACTATTGTTTCTCAAAGCTTCTAAAAATACTCATGCTGTCAGTGTAGACACAATATTGATGATAGTTATCTGTATTCACATGCTGAAGTGCGTAATATATGGCGATTGCTTCATCAGTAAAGATGGAGCAAGGTGGATATAGGCTGTAATTAAAATCTATATTATTGAGGAAAACTCCACAGCCCACATGTCCTGCTGTTTTAGAACTATCTGTGAATACAGGTTTATATGATTGATACTGACAGCGATGAGAAGAGAATAGCTGTTGAAAAACAATAGGTGTTGTGTCCGATTTTCTGTACTGAAAAAAGGTATTAATTTAAGTATTTGTTGGGTCATACCAAGGCGCATAAGTAAATTCGTCAACAGACTTCATCCGAACATCACATAGATCTGAGAGCCACAGATGTGATTCTGCTCTTGTGAGAAAAGGTGGGATGCTTCATTACGCGAGCATCAAACAGTCTTTTAAGAGACGCACTAGGAACTATGGAACGTAATGGGTGATGTGGGGTCGATATAATCTTTGCGTAATAATTGAGAGTTTGCTGCATTCGTCGCAGGTCTAAAGGTAGTTGTTGACAAGTCACGTATAGACTCTGGACGGGGGATGTGCGGAATGCCCTAAAACATATTCTTAAAGTAGAGTGATATAATATGTCCAGTCTTCACGTAAAACAGAAGATCTATCCGATCCATAAACAACACATCCGTAGTCAATGCGGGATAAAATCAATGAGTGATAAACTCGAAGAAGTGATGTGCGATCTGAACCCCAAAATGTATTTGACGATACCTTGAGGATATTAAGCGATCGCTCACTCTTCTTTCGCAAATATAAAACATGCGGAAGAAAAGTTAACTTTTGGTCAAAAAAAAAAAGGAAGAAATAGGAATTATATTCTCTGCATATATTTTAGTAATTGTAAAAATATCTTAACTTAGTCTCTTTTTGTATATGTTTTCTACTAACCCTGTAAATTAGAGCACACAGTGTAACTTAACCCATGTAAATATTACTAACCCAGCTCATGTATGTTTGAATATATCCAGATTTAAATTGATAATGTTGTAGTTAATGTTAAACCTTCTTTTTATTTTTCTCTTTAACTTTTATAATTTTAATTTAGTATTCTATATTTAAATTTAAGCTTTAAATGTATAAATTTAAGGAATTGAAAAAAAATCTATAAGCCCCTCCCCTTAAATGCACAGCATCACTTTCAGCCAATCAGTATCAGCCATAGTTCACCGCTCACTTTAGTTACAGAAGAGGGTTGAGGATCGACGATCTAGGAACCTCAGAAACCAGCCAGCTGGCAACCACTTCAACTTTTGGTCAAAGATAATTCCTAAAAAATTTATTTCATTGACTAATTGTATGGGAGTGTTGTTTAAATAAATAATTGGATCATTATGTAAGCTAATCTTTCTACAGAAGTGGACACATTTACTCTTGCTTGGTGGTAAGGTATGGCCATTTTCTGCACACTATGCAGCAAGTTTGTTAACTGCTGATTGCAGTTGTCTTTCAATTAATCGCATATTAGACTCCTGACATGGTATTCGCAGGTCGTCAAAATATAGTGTACCATTTATTGAAGGTGGTAATTGATGAAGGATATTACTGATGAAAAGGTTAAAAATGGTGACACTTAAAATAGAGCCTTGGGTCAAACCCTCGGCTTGAATAAAATTATTGGAAAGTACTGTTCCAATGCGAACCTTAAAAACACGGGAGCTTAAAATTTTTTTCAGGAATATCGGAAGATTACCCCAAAAGCCAAAATCATATAACAAACAGAGAATTCCATATCGCCATGTACGATCATATGCCTTCTCTATGTCGAAGAAAATGGAAACGAGATAATTCCTCCAAATGAAAGCATAGTGGATATGCATTTCCAGAAAAGTAATATTATTAAGAGTGGATCTCCCTTTACGGAAAACCACTCTGATTTATTTGAATGCATTTATTTTTTTCTAAGACATATACGAGACGGGCGTTGACCATACGTTCGAGAGTCTTACATTAGCAACTCTTCAGAGCTATTGGTGATAATTTGAAGGATCCTTATCAGCCTTCAGGATCAGAATCACTATTGCTTCGTTTAAAAGTGATAGAAATTTTTTTCAGTCCAGATTCTATTGAACAAAAACAGTAAGTTCAAAAGGGAATCTTGACTTAAATTTCGAAGCATTTGATAGATGATTCCATCAGGTTCTGGGCAAATATCATTGGCCTTCTGAATTCCTCTATGAAATTCTAACATCCGAAAATTACAGTTGTAAGGCAAAGCTTGTCCATGGTTGAAACGAATTGGTGTTCGTTCAGCACGACTCTTTGTCCTTAAAAACGAAGGACAATATGAGTCGTTGCTTGAAACGCTAGCAAAGGTTTCACTAAGGACGTCAGCGATGTCCTTAGGAGAAGAGTATACAGCAGCTCCGGATTTCAAACTAGCAATGGAAAATTCTCTATAAATTCTAGTGGCTGTTTTCACTTTTCTCCACAATTGTTTACTGGGTGTGGAAGAAGTAATTGAGGATACATAGCGAGACCAGGATTCCTTCGGACTTCGACGACGAGTTCTGCGAGCTAATGCTTTTGCTCTCTTAAAGGCGATAAGATTCTCCATTGTTGGGATTATTCTAAATAACCCCCATAACTTCCTCTGTTTCTTATAGTTTTTTTGACATTCATCATTCCACCAAGGTTTGCAACGCCAGTGTGGTATAGGGGACTCTTAGGTATTGATGCATCAGCTACATTAATAATTGTTTCGGTGATTTTACATTATCAATATCGTCGATCTCAAGCATTTCATTGTCAATAACTACCAACTGTGTAAATAATGTCCAATCTGCCCAACTATACGCTTAAGTAGGCAGACGTTGATCTACACTACTACCTCCAATCTGGGAGATGACGCGAGAAAAATGATCGCTTTTGTGCAGATCATTTCCTACAGTTAAATTTAACAATGGCAGAAGAGATGGTGAATAAATGACCAGATCAAGAGAGTGAAATGTTCTTGTGAGTACATGGAAATATGTCTTCTCATCAGTATTAAGCAGACAGAGTCAGTTATAACTGATATAAACCGCACTATCTACCGACCGCAAGAATTAATATCATCACTTTCCCGCAAAACATTATGGCCGTTAAAGCCGCCTAACCCCAGAAATGGTGTTGGTAGCTGATCTATTATTGCATTGAGTTCCTCTTGGCGGATGACATCATTTGGTGGCAAATATAAACTACAGACGGTTAATAAGCATGAAGTATGAATTCTTACAGCTACAGACTGTGCAGTATTCAAAGGTTGGGCAGTGCTGGGGAAATTGTTAGGTGTTAATATACAAACTCCTCCAGACACTGTACCATCGTCACCTCAGTCTTTTAAAAAACTTTTAAACCCACGCATGGAAAATTATTGCTGGACTTCAGGAATGTTTCCTGAAGTGCAACTAATGCGGGGTTGTAGGCTGAAATTACAGACTTGATGTTATCTTGATGGGAACGCAAACCATGGCAGTTCCAAGAAACAAAGGAATTATTGTTTACTTGTAAAGCTCCTTTTCAAGTAAACAATAATTTCCTGAATGGAGCTGAAAGGCATGCCATGTGATATCTCCTCGAGCGATAAGTCTTCGTCCGAGAGGTGTAGATAAACAGCATCAGTTTCCAGGGACAAGGCTTTACGGATGGATATAGAGGGTCGATTTGAGCCCTCCTTTGCAGATTTTAATTTATAAGCCTTCGTTACTTTTGTTTAAGTCAAAGGAGCTTTTCTTTTGCTCAATGTTTATGAGACAGATTTTGGCCTTTGTGCTGAAATTTGGGGTAATTTAATAAGGGGAAGTGAAATCGATTCGGTTTGTGTACCAGCCGATTTGTTGACCTTTTTGCAGCGACCGCATAACTAACACCAGGCTGCGGTGTGCGAGAGGTAACTAGTTTTCTAGCCTCAGGGTAAGAATATTTATTTTTCACCTTACAAGTAGTAATTTCTTTTTTAATTACCCATTGAGGGCACTTCGAGAGTAGGAGTGATGGTCACCGTGACTGTTAACACATCTCTCCTTTGCTGTGCATTTCGAGCTATCGTGGCCGACTTTTACGCAACGTGCGCAAGTAAGTTTGCCTTTGCAAGCACCTCTCGAGTTCCCAAAACGTTGGCACTGAAAACAACGCAAGGGATTTAGTATGTAAGGCCGGACGGGCAGATTCATATAAGAGCTTTAATGCTGTCTGGAAGGTCTGGAGTCGTAAAAGTCAGAATGGGATGTTTTGTATATAGGAACTTATCATCTCTTGTGACAGTAATGCGTTTAACTCCACAGACCTTTTGACTCTGCAAATTTTCGAGTATCTCATCCGTCAGCGAGTTCAACAAATCTCTTGCGAAATTTACACTTTGTGAAAAATTAAGATTGCCGTGAGACGAGACAGTTATCTCAATATTTCTAATACCTACATTTTACTCAGCATAGTTGCTAGTGAAGAGTTAGCAGCCTCTACTAAATAAGTCACCCGATCTTAATTTACGTACACTCTTTACTTTCCTAATTACTCCCGGTATTCCCTTTTGTATAAGAAAAGGGGATACTTGTTCAAAGGAACCCTCCTTTTTCCTAATTACAAAAAACTTTGCTTCTCTATTTTCCAGTAGAATAATTTTAGAGTAGAATAATTTTACTCTCCATAAGAATTTTGATAAAATTTCGGGACTTGACAGCACCACCGAATCAAACAACGGGATGCAGGCCAGCTGCACCAGTGGTACCCAGGTCCTATACGCTCACAGTATATCCCTGAGGTGACCTCCACCCTTAGCGAGTCAAGAAGTAGATGTACCGATCACTTGATCCATAAAGACGATTGATGTGCTGAGAACCACAACACCTCCAGTTTACCTGAAGCAGAGGCCAAAGTAATGTGTTGGTCTCTGGGGGCCTCAATTACCAGGACCCTCCTTTCCAGGGACACGGATCTCCACGCATGGCAAAGACGTGGGCGATTTTTCCCCATGAGAAGCTAATAGCAATAAAGCGACTAAAGCTACTTAAGGAGAGCCCTCAACCTCTTACGATGCAACCACAACGAGGGAAAAGAGGAAGAAACAGAAGAAGAGGATAGGAGAGAAGAAGTAGAGGAGGACATATCACTGGGGTACCTCGGGATTGTGACACCCGTGTTTACCTAAAGAAGGTAAGCCCCCTGAGGGGTAAGAGATGAGAGTGAATCCCGTTCTGTACCAATCGGTTATCGGGTTTAGTCCACTTATCACCATCGTGAGAAAGCAGCACTTTCCAGGAGTCAAAGGGCTGTCCCAAAACTATGTCGTCACCCAGCATGCTGTTGAAAATGAAGGATTTACAATGGTGGGCCTTAAAGCCTTGTATTGGATCTCGCAGTGTCCAATACATTTCAGTTCTGTATCAGGCAGGGATGATAACATAAGGATGAATGATTAAAATTTTTAAAAAATATTTAAAGAGAGGAATTTTAAAAAGTATAAGTAAATAAGACAATGAAAAGTTATATACAAATAGAGAATGAAACTATTGTGTAGATGCAAAGTCCTTGATTCTGTGATTGGTAGGGAAAATACAGTCATTTCAGTTATGAAGTCCCTAACTAAAAGTTCAAGTTTGCCTAAACATAAGAGGTTAAAAGTTAGAGTCTGATGAATCGTCTGGGGAGCTGGTAGAAGGAGGATTCCTGTCCTTGAACAAATCGAGACCTTTTTCTGTGAGGAGCTTAGCGATTAATGTGAATTTTTTCTTGTGGGGAGCTGAACGAAGATAGAATCGAAGAAAATCGGTGTAGTTAAAGTTTTGAGGGCAATAGAGATGATGCAGTGTGGCGTAGCTTCATTCTGTAATGTAATGGAAATGATTGCCTTCTTTTCTACAGAGACAGAGCGATGAAGACCTTCTATTTATTTTTTTAAGTGAGTTGGGAATGGACCATGCTGTGTTACGCAGTATTACATACGGTTATCCTGTGGGTGTGGCTCGGAGACTTTTGGAATTATTTTGTTAGTTTTCCTTCTCTGGTGAGCTGTTGCCCATACGATTTGCCATGAAATTAATTTTTGAGATTTAAGGTTGTATTTTATGGAGGTTTGGGACCATGCGACGTGATATCGATCATCTTTTGGAAGTTTTTGTTGATTCTTTTGCGTCTGCGTCAGCGAGCTCATTGCCTTGAATTTCTATGTGAGCTCTGGTCTAGATGAGGGTGAATTTACATGAATTTGCTGCATCGGTTATCAGTTATTGAATTAGTTGTGATAAAGGGGAGCGATGTAAGGGGTTGTTGACGGCTAGAAGGGTAGATTGGCTGTCTGACCAGATTGTTAATTTTGGTTTGGGGTATTTGGAGTTTAAGGCGTGCCCTCAGGCTGGAATACCGTATTCCTGGGATTTAGTAGTCAGGGGCACAGCAAGTCATTTCGCGTTTTAGCTTATAGCCTCAGCATCTATTTATGACCATTCCAAAATTAAAGGGTGAGACAACATTTTAATGAACCCTCATCCTAAATAAATTCTTATAATAAACACTTATAAGTTAATTAATATAAACATACTATTTCAAAACTAAGTCAATTTCTTCGAGAAATACATGGCAAAATCATCAAAGATGAACTGAAAAATGGTATTAGAAAGCTACTTTAAATATTGAACCAATTTTAAATTTTAAGTATTTTTCAAGTTTAAATTTTCATTTTGCCAATTATTTATGCCTATAGTTTTTATTAAATATGCTCATTTAAATTTAAAATTGTTCACAAAAATCAAAATGATTTTTAAAAAATGTTGTTTGATTTCCACTTTAACGTTGTAGTAATAGAGGATAAGAAACAGAGGATCCAATGTAGAAATTCCTTGTCTAGAGGCAATGCCACTGAAAATCTCTTAAGGGAAACTGCAGAGTGGAAAACAGAAGGTTCTCTTATCACTGAATATTTTTCGTTAATGCATGGCAATTATTGATAAACCCACTTTAATTCATAATACCTTAATCTAATAACTTACATTCTTTCTGACTGCATGTTAGATTATAATCCTTTGTTGAAAAACTGGAAAACTCCCAAGTATCCATCTGAACCGATCTGACAAAGTTTCAAAGGCGTCATTGATTACAATTTTCAAAAACAATCACTTACATAAGGAATTTAAATCAATCAAACTGTAAATAATTTCAAAATACCAAAAAGATACTGTTTTTCTTCGATCTCTATAGCAGAAGGTATTTTTCAAATGACAGAAAAACAGCTCTAAAATACATTATCGTACTTAATGTATTTCAGCCTATTATTTTGATATACTATATGAATTTGTTTGACTTAGAAAATAGAATTATCAATGTGAAATCATCTTATTTAAGCCAGAAACTTTTAGGATCTTCAGAAGCAGCACAGCTCTAGAATAAAGATTCGGAATGATAAAGGGCTGCTCATAGATATGTAAAGATTACGAGCATTATTACAAATATGAAAATTGAGAAATAAAAAAAATATTGGATGGCATGTCATCGTTTTGTTTTTACAGTTTTTTTTTTTTCCATAATTGATTCAATATTTGAAGTCGTTACAGTATCACATCAAGCTTACGGAAATCGGATATCAGCGGTCTTCAAAATTACTATCAATCAATATTGTTCATAAGAATGAAATATTTGTTAATAAACATGTTTACATATAATTACTGAAACCAAATTACACTTTTCAGGGAACTGCTATGTAAGAATTTAGGATAAAACTGAAACCAATATTAAATTTGCTTGAATCTGATCTTGAACTTTATAAAACTTTTCAAATTTTTAATATGCTTTATACATGGATAATAGAAATTTAATTTAATATTAGCTTGAAATTACAAATTTTTAATTCAATCCAAATAGAAAAACTCCATATCAAAGGTAAAATATGATAAAATAGAGTTGGTATAGTTTTAAAAATAAATTCATAAAAGAAGTATAAAAAAATGGTATTCACACAAAGCTTTCACAAACAATTTGCATTAAAAAACTTAATACAAATGGTACGAATTTATTTAAAATTAATAATACGTATTTGCACGTTATGCATTAATAATATTTATAATAATTAATGATGCAAATTTTACGAATCAATTTTTACTATTAATAATGATTTTACATGCATTTTTTCTGCATTCAGCTAAATGTTATTTTGAGACATAACTAAATTATATGATCTATGAATTGATAATGTTGCTTAAATTGAAAATAATGAATTTAATGCAAAATTCGCTACCCTGACAAAGAAGTATATTTCCTTCCTTTGTAAACCAAACAAGGTAGCATTTGCAACCAAAATTGCAATAAGAGTATTTCTTTTTTGCGCAATAAGAGTATTTGCAATAAGAGTATTTGCAAAATTGCAATAAGAGTATTCACATATGAAGAATGCTAATAAAATATGTAATAAATATAATCTTAAATGGTCCATTTAAGAGACTATGTACTTTAAAGTTTAATTTTAAAAGGATGCTATGCATAAAAAACTAGAAAAGAACGAGAAATATTTGTGAATAATAATAGTAAGTTTTGAGTTGATAGAAGATAACTTTAAATAGTTAGGAATCCCAATCAGGAATGTGCTAAAACGAATTTCAAGTTAGAAACTTTTTTCATATATATGAAAGAGTTAAATAGTTGCAGATGTTCTATAAATAATTTATATAATAATTTTCAAATAAATGTACACTCATAAAAGTATTTTTAAGTAATATATTTTATATTCCAATTCACTAAAATAGCACTAAACCAAGATTTTATTCATGTAAAATTTCAAAAATGATCAGAAGCGATTCATAAAGTAGTTCTTTCGAAATACTTTTTGGTAGAGGACTTTTTATTAAATGTATTCTGTAAGATTTTTTTATTAAGATTTTCTGTTTTGATAAAAATAAAAGATTGGAAATTTCCAAACTATCAAGTCAGTGAAAGGTTGCACATTTATGATTTTAAACTGTCATTTTAAGTCAAGCATACACATATGAAGAATGCTAATAAAATATGTAATAAATATAATCTTAAATTCCACTATAATTGAAATTTTCCTTAAAATAAATCTAAGTTAAAAAATACTAATATTTAACGAATTTAGTTCACTTGTGCGCCTGAAAAGATGAAAATACATGACCTTGATACTGACAAAAATAAAATATTTTCCCATGAACCTTCAGAAGAATATCGATTTGGTAACGTTTATTGTTCCAAGTTAGAATGTCCCTTAAATCTGTGATTAATTTTACTTAATAAATGATGAGTGTTATCAAACCTCATCCCAACGGATAATGCTAATAAGTCATGGAAGAAAACATTTCGCCTGTAATTTTACGCTTCGTTCACAAAAGTTGCCACATCTTATAAGAGAGAAAGTATTTCTCAATGAAAGGTGGACTAAAAGATCGCAAAAAAGGTCATCGAGAGAAAAACTCGTTTTCCTTAACTGTGATTATCATTTTCAGTTCAGGTCTTGTCCAAGAAGCTTCTTTCCTTTGGACACTATATGCCGAGAATAGAGCGCAATGAGGATTACTGAGTCTGGAGGTAAGTGGTGTATACCTTTTGTATTAGTTTCATTTCATGAAGAATCTAAGGGATAAGGTTAAATAATTATGTCACAATTGCTCTGAATTCTGAACATTTAATCAAAATTTAGTATGCTTTTATTAAATCAGAATATTAATAAACCTAGGCATGATTTTAAATTTAGTGCAAATGTGTGTGGGGGGGGATTAGGTAGTTGAAAAAATTTAATGATTCTACTCTCTCTGTAAATAAAAAGCACACAATTCAAATATATCTTATCACCTCTAAATATATATTTAAAGTTTAAAATGTGCCTCTAAATGTTAGTAGTTACTTTCTTTGAATCAATTGAATATTTTTATAGTTTTGATTTAGAAGTACTTAAAAATATTGCAATGAGAAAATTTTACATTTAAGAATCAAGCTCTGCATTGCAAAATTTGAGATTTTTCCGATATATGTTGTAAAGAAGGTTACTCTCTCTCTCTCTCTCTTTAACAAAAACAACACACGTAGGGTATTACACTGCACTATATCAATGACAAATTTTTTAATTTTAAAATTTTCGTCTTATTTATTGCCATTTTAATCTGTTTTTACTAAATGTAATAATTTGTCCTAGAATCTTTTGATCTGCAATGCTGTCCCTTGCGTGTTCAGCAGCAGCACTGGCCTCTCAGAAAGATAGTTTTAACTCGGAATTATTTTATATATCCATTGTTCTCTTCCTTTATGTTGTAAATATTACATAACAAAAATCATTGTTTCTAAAAAAATATACATTACTATACAATGAATTATATTTCATTCATAAAATTATTTTACTCCGTTTGAAATTTAAACTATAAAACGTGTTTTTTTTTTAAAAAAAATACAGCACCAGCTCTTTTACTCTTCAAATTATTTTTTCACTAAAATTTGATATTTTTTTACTGTATAACTCTAATGTTTAATTTATTAAAACTAATTACAGAAATATATTTGAAAAAGAATAAAACAAAAATGTACTTATATTTCATAATTCAAATGAAGAGATTTCACGATAAACTTAAAAAAATTCTTTTTATAATTAATTATTTTAAATTTTACCTCTTCTTGCTATTTCCTGTAATTGAAATTATTTTTTCTAATTTTAAATATAAAATCTTGATCTAGCTTTCCAAACTATATTCTGTTAGTAGAGATTATATTGGAGCCTTCATTTTTGTTTACAAAATAAATATCATATATAATAATTTTTCAAAGTTCATTAATTTATATTTATTTATTGGAATTTACTTGAACGAGAACATATCTCATTCTCTTTACGCTCTTGAAGCATTCTATCCCAATTGATTAATACTAATAAATTATATTTTAAATAAAATGATATCATTAATTTAAGTCGTTATATTCTAAAATGGAATAACTTTATTTAGTAATTCGAAAATGTAATTTCTTTTGATAATTTATTAAAAAACAAAAGTTTTTGGTTAAAAAATTTAAATTCTAATTAAAGCTATTTTAATTAGAACTTAATTAGTTTAACCAGTTTAATAAATTACTTAAAATAAGTCCGAAGCAAATTTTAAGCATGATTTTTGGAAACTCGTATAAATTGTAAATACAGAGAAATTATTTTTAAGCGATGTTTACTTACAGGAAATATAAATAACTTATAACATAAATGTTTTAAAATAAACTTACATTAATAATAAAATGTAACTATATATATATATATATATATATATATATATATATATATATATATATATATATATATATATATATATATATATATATATATATATATATATATTGAAATATTAATGTTAAATTAATTCTAATTAATAAAGAAAAGAAATTAAATGAAGATTTTTATCAACTAATTAAAGCTAAATTAATAATTGCTTTTTAATTTCTTGGTAGTAATTCAGAAATATAAGCCTTCATCAGCCTAAATAAATTACAGAAATTAAATTTTCCAAAAAGATAAAAAATGATTTTTATTTATTTTACAGTTTATACATAAATTTAAATGAAAGTAAATATATCAAATTAAAATATATATTTACTTGTATGAAATTTTTCAATTGATTACAAAAAAACTTGCAAAGTATTTCATGTCATAAATCTAAATAATCAATGTTTCGAACTTCTATCTTGTGAAATCCAAAAACTCACAAAACTGCAGATGAGGTCTAAAATAAGGAGAGAGTTTTAAAATAATATTTAGACTTTAAGTAAATTCGCATGGCAATCAAATAATTCTAATTTATTTTTATTTGAATCGTATCTTAAAGCATGGATCTTTTTGAATGAAATTTCTTTGCATTTATTATTGAAGAAATAAACCTATTCACATTTTTTTTACAGTTAACACAGTCATAAAATTGAAAACAAGAATTCATCTGATATTTTAACTAAATTTATATAATTCATTAGTCAAACGAAAACTTAGAAGAATGGATTGAATGCCCAAAATAATTGACCTCTTCAAACTTCTTTAAAAGTGGCGATTTTTTTTACCGATAAAAAGAAAATTTCTTTTATAAAAAATAAAAATCGAAAAATGCAGTGCATCACAAAATTATTTGACGATTCTAAGATTTTGATATTTTCCCCTAAGTAAATGAAAAGCTTGCTGAACAAGTTCCACACATATTCAGCTTTAGAAAAATGTCTGTTCAGGTTTTAATTCTTTTGCTCTCAGCGATTTATTCGATCCATCGCAATTGGGATGAGTTCTTGCGCAAAGCTTTATTTTGGATCGTAATCATGCCTTTGTCCTAGAATCATGCATTTTGCATAAATACTGATTTTGATTAAATATATGCAGATTTATAACTATACCATTATTAATAATTTATCTTATTTTAAAATAAATTTTATGTATTCACTTTTAAGTATTATTTTATATTAAAAAAACAAATTTTTCTTTTATCCATTCAAAAAGCGATTAATTTTGCTATTTGTTGCAAAAATAAACATTGTATATAATTACTTTAAAAAAATGTTTAAAGTTCTACTTAACCTTTTCGCACACTTTTTCTTTCAAATCATCAAATCACTTTTTCAATGAAATCAATTTTGTTATGATTCACCAGCACAGTAAAAAAACGGTAAAAAACATTTAAGCGAAACGAAAACTTAGTTTGATGTTTGTACAAATTGTATGGTTACCAAATCAAAGCAAAATTTAGGTTTCTCGACTTTGAATCCTGGTTCGGGCATGAATGTTTCTTTATCTTTCTTTTTCTTTCGTTATTAATTCACTTTCGGGGCGAAGCTGACACACCCAATATTTCCCCATCCACTGCGCAAGGTACCATCACATCCCCAGGAATTCATTGTGTTTGCTGTTCAGGGCAATCGGAGATTTTTATATCACCCTTACCTTATGTTGTTACAGCATATGCCATGGTAGATGACTCCTAATTATTATTTTAGTATTCCCTGTCTTTCTTTATATATATATGTGTTATTATTATTATATATATATATATATATATATATAGAACATATATATATATTCACAGATTATTTTAGAAGATCATTTGTAGAATATTTTATTAGAGATTTCAGAAACTAAGTAGCATATGTGCAACAAACGTTTTTAATCTTTTTACATTTAAAAGTATAGAAATTTTGAATGAACATTTATTTAATGAATTAAAATAAATGTTTAAAGAGAGATTAAAATTCCCTTTCGTTGCTGTAAACTTTTCTTCATTTGATAGTGAATGTACTTCCAAATAATAATTTTAAAAAACAAATAACAGTAAAAATGTATGGGTAATTTATTCTTGATAGTTAGACAAACTGTAAAATGATTCTGGTTGATATGGTTGATGGTATCTTTCGCCTTCCTTACAATAATTGTTTGTCTAAAATAGAAGATTTGGAAACACACGCATAAGTGCATTCATAGTTATGCATATAATTATCAGGAAATGCTTATCTACTTTCATCATAAGTTTAATCATGATTCTAAAAAACAGAGGAAAGTCAAACAGGCTAAATTTTCCTCTTAACAGATAAAGGCTTTCAATTATATTTAATAGACTCAATCGAAAATCAAAGCTTTTTATCTTTTACTTTTTCATAGATGTCATTCCAAAGACTAAGCACAATTATCATACATCACAAAAAATTATATTGAGGTCAAGAAATTAAAAAATACGTCATCCACTATAATATAAAAGTTAGAATAATCATTGATTAGTAAGGAAAATTTTCAAGGTATTTTTAAATTTTTTATTTTCTAAAATTTTCCTCTTATTTTTCAGCTGCTTTTAAATTTGGAAAAATTTACCATTTTAATGAATTTATATATTATATATATGTTTGACAAAAGTTAATTTTTGACAAAATATTACCCTAAAGTATTCATATGTGCACATGAAAACATAAAAATTACAACATAGGCACTTTTTTAAATGTGTAGTGTATTGTTTGGCCTATCAAACGACATCACGCGCTATTACTTGGGCCAAATAAAAAAAAAATAATAATAAAAATTGAAGCTTTTCCGCTCTGAGCAGCATCAGTTAAAAATCAACTGTGAAATTAAGTCTAATATATTCTATCATCTTCATTAAAACGTTCGTCTTTTTTTTAATGTTAACTGTTAGAAAAAAATCAAGGATTTAATGGAATATGATAAAGGACCAATGATTATTTGAAATGTTACCTTAAATGACTGATGCTGTGAATCTGATAATTCCCATTGGAAAGGTACCGGAAGAATAGCTTCGCTTTTGATCTGCAAATTTTCTTATGTGTTTATTTTTATTCAATAGCTCTCTCTATTAATTCGGACCTCATTGAACCAAAATGTATTTTAGTTTTGAAGATGTTTAAGCGCCATCTTTCGTCGTTTAAATGTATTCGGAAAAACAACATTACAAAATATCTGCTCAAAACGCATAAACATCAATACGTGTATTGTTTTCCTTTTAAGGCGAAAAAAACTTCGTTTCAAGCTTCAAAACTTTCATTTTAATTATTAATCAAAATGTAATGCAGAGTCATTCCTCCTGTATTTTATATAATTATTCCAATTATCAAAGAATATTAGCGAACGACTAATAATTATTTTATTTCCTTTTATTACGAAGTTATTGAATGGTATCCTTATTTCACCACGGGCTTTCCATATCAAATGTGTTCGAAGAACTTCCTCCGAAGCATTTCGAATGCTGGGAAGCTCTTATGATGTCCTTCGGAGTTTCTGGAGCTGAGCTCCTACCTCCAGTATGATGATTTGTAAGATAAAGTGTAACAACCTTTTGGTGCAATTGAGATTGTTTTGCTCCAGGTATTAAGGATAGAGAGAAGAGAAAAGAAATTAATAGTGAAAATTTATTTACCAAGAGATTTATTTGCAATTTTAATGGAAAGTGGCCCCTCCCTCTAGCTGCTCCGCCAATGGAGGGAATATAAAAAAAGACATCTGTCTTCTTTGAGGGCAGAAAATGGAATAACAAAGAGGAACCAGGGAATTTGTCTCGAATATATATATATATATACACACATTTATTTCGCAGAAAAATTATATTTTTTAGGTCAGTGAATGTGGTTTTTTCATTGTAATATTGTTTTGTATTGCTTGTATTGGAATATTCTTTGTTGAAATATTTGTAGTAGAGAGAAAAAAAAAATTGAGTAACCCTCCTTCCTCCTTATTCATTTTAACTTATGACCCTTATTTAGTGAGATCAGTTTGGGTATATAGAGAAAACAAGTCTGATATGCAAAACAAATTACTCCGTATAAAACTTTCAAAATCAAAATGTGTAATAGACTATCTTTGTATTTTTCCTACACGATAACGTTTATGAATAAGAAGATTTCGTTTATTTCACCTCAATTTTCCCTCACATATCGTTGAAGACAAGTTCAATGAAAATGTTTCTTTTTAATTTTGGTAATAATTCCAATGTTATTATAATCGCTTTTAATCTTTAATAATTTCAAAAATTATTGTGTGCTTATATTGTTTGTTTACAGTTTTTAGAGTGATTTCATTTGGAATACATTTTATATAATTAGCAAAGAGTAAGAATTTCTAAATAAGTAATGATATTTCTTAAGAAAAATTTCAGTGGTAATTTGATTTGATTAGGAAATTACCACTGATTAGGTATATAATTTGATTAGGAACCTATATTCTGTCACATGGCTCCTTTTAAAAATATTCAAGCAATAAATATTGGAATTTAATTCTTAAATAAGAAATGATAAAAATAAATAATGTTATTAGCATTTTTCTTTTTTCTACATTGTTTTTGCACTGATGAATTTCATCTATAGTAATGATAAGGTTGACTATAAGAAATAATCACCTTCAAAATCTTACCCTTCCTAAGGCATTAGATATTTTTGAATTTAAATCCTGTTTATTTGGGTTATAACTAATTTGCTAAGTCCCCCTGACAAAGCTGGCCATGTTGGTACTTAGTTTCATTTTCTATTTTCTTTGAAATTTTAAGATATATATTGAACATTTTTCCAACTATTTGCTATATTTCGTATTTTCAATGTAATGCTCTCCATTTGGTATTTTCAATGTATTATTCTCCAGCTAATACTTAACTTTATGAATATATTATTATTATTCTCCATTTGATATCTCCATTGTATTTTAAACGTATTATTCTCCTCACATCTAATATTTGATTATTAATTTTATAAAATATACTATTAATTATATTTAGCTGCTTTTGCGCTAAATGTATTGCTAAACATAAATGTTTTTATCTATTCTTGTACTTTTCGATTCCATATCTATTCTTGTATTTTTCAATTTTCGCTTAAAAGATACTTCTAATCTTGCATTATATATATATATATATATAATGTTAAATAATTAACACACACATGTATTTTTAACTGTTCATTGTTATATAAATGTTCTAAGTTTATGAAAATCAGAAAATTTTTGCTACCGCTTCTTCAATAAGGCCGTAGTGACCTGTTCGGTTGCGTGGTTCTCTGCCATCCGGTTGTTTCCCATTTAATTGGTAGATTCCAACTCGGAGCTATGTACCGGTTAATATGCTGGTGACAGAAAAACCGCTTATAACTTTCCTTTTAAGAAAAAATTATTCTAAAATTTATACTTTTATTCAGTTTCTTATGACAGAAGCGTATTGCATAACTCACTAAATTGAATTCTTATTGAGATGATGGTATCTTCAAAAATTTCGCGTCGCCAGTAAGAAATTTTATTTTATTGAAACCTTGTTGAATATTTTTATATTCTTTTATTTACGTTAAGGATTATTATTATCTTTATCCAGCAATATTGTATTTTTCTGTGTTTTCAGGAAAGGATAGAGTTACCCGTGAAAATAATCTGTTTAAAAAGGAACAATTGTTTTTTTATTTAATTTTTTTGTTTAACTTGAAAGTCCTTCAGTTGCATGACTTGTTGCATAATGTTTTAAAAAGATGATATATCTTTATAATGTATCAAAAGATGAAATGAAGTTTTATTTTGAAAAAACAATGCTGCACACACAAAAAGCAAATACTTCTTAATAAAGACCTTCTAGTAATTTTTCCTTGTTTAAAAGAGTGAGAAAGTTCTAAAATAAAATTTCCTTGTTTTATAAATCTGTCCTTCAAATAAAGTTGAAAAAAAAATTTCATTCTTTTAATGCAAGATAACAAAGCAGAGGCACTAGAATCAGTAAATTTGGAAATTATATCTTTCCTCATTAGACTTTAAACTCCGTTAAAAGTATGTTTTCGAAGATTTTTGTTAAAACTGATATCTTAGCATATAATTCTGTGTTCTTTAATTTTTAATTTAATATTATGTTCAATGAATCAATCAAAAATGAATAAAGCTATTAATAACAAAGAATCCATGAATAGTATTGGATTTTGATACTGCCTGACTTATCTTCTTCAGTAGTTTGACTAACTTTTCCATTTTTACAAGAGTCAACCAAAGCTTCTGATCAAATTAAGAAAATATATAGAATATAGTTTTTAGCATCTGAATGGAAAAAAAACATACACTTCTAAGTGTAGTCTTTAACCATTTCATGTTACCAAAAACTTTAATCAACAATTTCATTAAATTATGCAACATATTTTAAATTTAGGAAATATACTTTGTTGACACAAAAAGTAGCCATTTCCTTCTTTAACAATTGACAGGTTTCAGTCATTTGTTAATCTTTGAATCACAAATGTAGCACATAGAAGCAAATTACTTGTGACAATGCTTCATTTTATCTATGAATTAAACTTTTTAAAAATAATTTTTTGCATCTTCTTTTTTTTTATATAACGATGTCTTTTAAGAAATCATTCCGAAGACTTCCTGACTTTTTATTTTGACTTTCTAAACTTCTCCTGAATGTTTATAAAAAGTTGTTTTAATATAATTTTAAAAAGTAAAGAGATTTACTACTTAAATAATGCATTAATTTCCTCATTATTATTTAAATTGATTATGATGACATTAGTGAATTATAAAAATAAAACTCAGTTTTCCGTTTGTCTTTCAGCTGATATATACTGCTGTTTTGATTCTATAGAAATTCTCTTAATGATCATTGTCAGCATTGCGAAAACTCCTAAGATAGTTTTCATTGGTATGTAATGAAAACTTGTAGAAAGGAAACTTTACGTGAAAAATTTTAATTCATAGCAGATAACAGCGTAATATGTATTTTTCTCTATAACTAACATTGCCAAACAATTTTATTTTTGCAAAATAAAATGTATTTTTTATTAATAAAACATAGTTATAAATATTTTCTATGCACACACTTTATATCCAATAAAAATTATATTTTTTTTCTCTTTAGTCAGTAAAGCTATGAACGTCGTTTAAAGAAAACACATTTCTATTGATTTCAATAATCGATTTTTTTTTTTTTTTACCTTTTGATTGGCACCCGATATTGATTGCCCTAATTTAATGACTTGACTTTGGTTATAATTCTTATTCATAATTATGATAATTGCATGATTTTCAAATGAAGCTATTTATTTTCTGAAATGGAAGCAATTGTTTTATATTATTAATATTAGTATACTAAATAAAACTTACTACACAATTACTATTTCATCATTTCATAGCTGATGCCAATGCGTCTCTCTCTCTCTTTATTTTATTAAATATTAAGAGTGGAAAATTAAGAATGGAAAAAGCGGGCATATTAAGCGTTATTACATAAAGGTTAATGGATGGACATAAAGCTCAACTTATTGCTAAATTAACTAATTTATTAAAAATTAGCCTTTGCTCTAAAATTTGTGCCAACTTGTTAAATGCTAAACATTAAAACTAATAGAATTGTCAAAATAATTTTTTGCCGTAAATAAAAACCATCATATTGTAAAAATAACGACTTTCAAACTTATTAAACAAAATCTCGTTTAATTAACTTCATTTACTATTAATTTTTTTATGTTATGTTTTTACTATGTAAAGTTATTCAATATGTCTAAACGTTTTGCATATTTATAGCCACGTTATAACTGGTTAAATTTCTACGGAAGAAAAATTTGTATGTTTGGGTTATTTGTTACCTTTCAAAATGTGTGAGGCAGAATATTGTATTGAAATAGGAAACAAATTTTAGTAAGAGAAAATATTCTGGCAAATTGAACCAATGGTGAAAACAAATTAATATTTTTTATTTCCTTGCTAAACTTATTATCTAACACTTCTTTCATGCGACAATAAATAATACATTTTACGGCATGGTAGAATAAAGTTTTTATTTCAAAAGCCACATTCCTTTGCTGTTCATTGTAAAGTGTTGAGATTTGAATGAGTGATATTTCCATTTTTAAAAAAAATATTTTACAATTGAGAATATTAAAAAAATTATGAATTCAAATATATAATTTCATTTTTTTATTTCTGAAAATAATATTTCAAATAACTATAAAAGTTGGAAATAATTGGAAATCGTACGTTTTTGCTACCCATTTATTTCATCAGAATAAACATCAAATCTATGTCACGGTTTCAAAAGTAATTAATTTCTAAAATTATTTTCATTCTATAATTTTTCTCTTTGGAAATAGATTAATCATTTTATCGTTCATTGATTTAAATAGATCAAAACAGCGAAAAATGGAATTAAATATTTGTTAGCTTCAATAAAGGGATCAAAATATTTAATATATTATACATTCATTTTTGCTTTGCTTTAAATTTAATTTACATGGTTCTTAAATCAGAATTAAAGTTAAAAGAAAAATTTCAACATAAAATTTACTATCCTAATGATAATTGTGGTGGTAAAAACGAAAGTCATACGTACTTTATTGAATGAACCTTCGATAAAAAGATTTAACTACAACCATTTACTTGATTTCAAATAATGCAGTGTTGTTAACAATTTTTCCATCTAAAATTTGACTGATTTACGCATTTTAAATGCCTTTGAATGCATAAAGTAATTGAAATACAGAAACATATTTATTAAAGAAATTGATAGTGGTGCCATCTATTGTTTTCTTAATGCACTATTAAAATAAAGCTTGAAAATTAATTGAAATACTGTATGATAGGTAATTTTGGATTACTTAATAGTATTTCTTAAAACTAAAAAAATAATAAGAAAATTATTTTCGCATAAATTTAATTTATGTCATATAATACTCAAAATAACAGATTAAGTGCATTATTTCTGATTATATTACCTCAAAAGTAAATAAGAGTTAATTTAATTACATTAAGTAATATATAAATAGTGGGGAGTAAAAAATAATTTCTCATTCTGAGATAAACTCAGTCTTGAATAGATTAAATGAAAGTCAATAAAGAAGGAAATGTGTTTCTCAACTCCATTTAAACGACTTTTCCAAGATCAGATTTTTGAACCAAAAAGAGTTATTTGCATTAAAAAAAAAAAAAAAGAGGTGTAAATCTTTGTTGCAGAGCCGAGGTAGCAGTTAAAAAACTAGAATTCTTGTCTTCCGTTAACAATTCTTAATTTCTATCCTTATCTCTGGCTCGGATATTTGTCATAGTTAGGAATCTGTTTTCAACTGGGACTCAAAGTCGAGTTAGGGCTCGTGTGAAAAATATAACAAATAAACAAGCTCGCTAATACATGATGTACAGTTATGTAAGGTTGAGTTTCTATCTTGGTTTATTTGGTACAAGTATAGAGCCAATAATGTAACTAATCTTTGAAAAGACTCGTCAGTTACTTGAAATTTTGATAATATATTTATTTTTGATTCTAGGAAACTGGCAACGGTATTTTCTCTCCAATAGAGTTTGGGACACCGAAATTGGAGATGAACCCTAAACCTGAAATTTGACAAATTATTAAGAATGTTATTATATTCTATATAGATTTATAAAGTTTAAACCACTTAACAAGTCTTCCCCTGGTATCATCACTCTCGAAAACCTTATTTTCTATAAAACGTAATGATTCTATGGAAGCGGTTAAAAATTATATTTAATACGAAATGGAATTTAAAATCTAATTAATTTATAAAAAAATCACACACACACACACACACATATATATATATATATATATATATATATATATATATATATATATATCACCTGTAAATAAATCAAAATAATCTGCTGTAACAAATCTGAAAAAGACGTAACTGTTTTTCATACATAGTAAAAAATATAATAAAAGGTAACAAAAATCTAAATGACAAAACATAATAAATATATTAAAATGCATTTTTTTCTTTTTTGCCATACGTCATCTTATAATTAAATCTAAATCTGTAGCCACTATTAAATCTGTAGCTGAATGAATCAATTATCGAAAATCATGAAAATACAAAAAGCTCTAATTTCGAATTTTATGTTTGTAGTTTGTTTTACATTTTCTGATAAAAATATTCTCTGGCAATAAACAATAGAATATCTTAGAATAATTGTTATTAAAGAATCTCAGTAGAGGGCTTTCAATGGACCTCTTTCACCATACCGGTTTTCTGACTGCCTAATCAGCATGATTTTACTGTACAATTCAAAATTCTAAATGAATAAATATAATAGTAAATAATCAGGACAAAAAATTTACCCCCACCATTAACTAATATCAAATAAAATATCAATACTTTAACACACAAAATGAAAGATAAAACTTCATACTCAAATTTGTTTTCAATATCAAATACTAAGAAAGGGATGCAAGTGCAAAAATGCTAATTTTCTGGAAGTGTCTTCTTTCATCACCTTGTTTGAAGAAATCAGTTGTTCACCTTTTGTTTTGAGAAAAGATGGCATAAGAAGCCCACTCTATTATGATTTGCCTTGGCGCGTATCATCGAGATACCTGAATACAGCAAACGTTATGAGAATGGCATAAATGGCATTACACGGCACATAGCTACAAAGGTGCCTTCATTTCCTTCATAATGATAATTTAAATTGAATGAACAGATCACTTGTCTATATAATAATACAATTCTGAATCTAATATCAGAATTAGCTTTCTAATGGAAAACAGGATTCAAAATTTTTGGTGTTTTATGGCTTTAACATATGAAACATTCTTTTTAGAATCAATCCTGTGAAAATCAGAATCACCTTGAAACAACATACAGGCATTACCTCTTCTACTCCACCACTGTTCACGACTGCCGAGAAAAAGGGTAGCACAGTGAAAAAAGAGTTTATTTTTTAAATTTAGTTTTGGTGAAGGTGTGGTGCAGAGAGGAACTGTTACGGCAACTTCTGTTTTTTAGGTTCCCTAAGCCATATAGCCATAAGATTCAGCATTATTATGCCTGTGGGGAAATCAGTCTCCTTTTTTTTTTTTTTAGCTAAACCATTAGTTAGGCTTCCTAAGCAATTTTATAAATTGTGTTTTATTATTGTAGGCATCAGTCCCGAAATTAATGATTAGTTAATCGTTTGGACTCCATAAGTCAGATTTATATGTAATTATTTTGAATGTTTGAGACGCCAGTCTTTATCAATATTTATATTGCTTTCCCAAGCCATATTTGATTCCTATTGCGTTTTGTTTTGCGGTGTTTAGAAAATAAATTAAAATTATCAGCTATAATTTTGTATGTGATTTATTTCTCCTCCAAGACCTATTCTAAACTCATTTACAAATGGATTAATATTTTGAAACAGAAAGAGGAAAAACTTCACTGGTGCAGCCAGGTATCAGAACTCAAAGCCATAAAGCAACTTGTTACTGTTGTGTTGTAGTATGGACATACATCCCGCTTTTGTTTTAATAAGAATATTCCGAAGAGGAACTCCTATCAGAATTTTCAAACTAATACTGGAAGGGCGACAAATTCAAACAATATTTCGTAACCAACTGTTTTTGCTGCTAAAATAGCTACCTTAAAGTTTTATCTCTTTAAAGGAAAATAAATGTGGACGATTTTAAAAGTATAAACATTAAATGTGGAAAAAAAACTTTTGAGAGGTATTTTAGATTAATGTGCCCAAATTTCAGTAGTACTTAGTGATGTAGTCGAACACATCCATTCTGAAGACGAAGAAAAATTTTAATTGAATCAGCATTAGGAGAAAGGGAAGTTATACCCTTAAGAATCTTCAACATGAAGATAGATGATGAACTTCATGGAGCAAGGCCAATAACATGCGCTGTTTCTAACAAACTGATGTTTCTAAAGAACTGATGAATCTTTATTTTCTGTTTAGGACTTGGTCAAGAAGAATCTGTCATCTTACAAATTAAGCGGTGATCTCCTGATCCGTTCGGAAAGTATATGTGGGTAGACTATGAAGCAGATTGCTCTTCATAGCCGTAAAAAGGAAAAAATTATGAAGATAACTCATGATATTCCATAGGATGGTCACCTAGGTGAACAGAAAACAAGACAAAGGATCAAATATTCTTTTTTTTTGCCAATAATTAAACAAGATATAAAACTGTTTTGTCGGAGTTGTAAAGTTTATCAGCTCCGAAAAGGTGTTACATTCAAGGACAGAATTCTTATTCAGCCTATAGTGAGGCTCAAAACTCCCTTTGAGGTTCGGTTTGGCGACTGTACAGGTCCGCTGGAACACCCATCTCGTTGAGGACACTGTTCTATCATTTGTGCTGTAGATGTATGCACTATATGAGCAGAAACCATCGTTACAAAAATATTAGTGTACAGACTACTTGCTGTGTCCTTATGAGAATTCTTACACAAACTGGATTCCTCAAGATGATATGTTCTAATCAAGGAACAAATTTTACAGCCAAGCTGACTGAATTATTTTTGAATATTTCAGGAGTGTCTCCAGGATTTTCCACTTCAGGTCATCTTGAGAGCATGGGTGCCGTGGAACAATGGAATAAGACTCTTAAAGATATGTTAAATAAAAACTTCCAAGAAAATGGGTTCAACTGGGACTTGCATCTTCTATACTTGTTATTTGCTTTGAAAGAAGTTTCACATTCGTCAACCAGAATGTCTTTTTTCCAGTTGGTATATAGACGTATTCCACCTGTACCATTGTCACTTCTAAAAGAAATATGGATACGAGAGCATCAAATTCCTTTAACTGCTTCTGACTTTGTTGAAGATTAAATGAAGGATTTAATGGAAAAATTGAGAAGAGACCATGACATATATCTGTTGAAAATTCCGAGAAATCGCAAGATATACTTTTCATTGCAATTTGAGAGTAAGAGTGAAATCTTTTATAATTGGTGATAACGTGGTGCTTCTTTTACCATCATCATCATCATAAAAGCTGCTGAATACAGATATAGAACTAGCTACAATAATCGAACTGACTCGTCCAAATTCAGCTAAAGTTAAACTAGAAAATGGAAGTTGAAGAGAAATGCACGTACACAAACTTCAACCATATGTTGATAGAAATAACCTTGTCGGTTTATCATTAGAATTTTTTAATATTTGAGTAAGACGAAGTCTTTGAAGATTTGCAGAATGCACTAACCCAATTAATAGGTTAGTCACAGATATAAAAAACGAACAATACAGGACAAAGGGAAACTTAAAAGATTTTTCAAAAAGAACAACTATTCGAAAATTTGAAAGAATATGCGCAGATGTGTCTACTACAAAACATTGTCATGCACGTGTAGCTGGAAATTCTGGGTATCTCATTGAAGAATGTGCTCGGAATAAATTAGCACTATATTATGCTCCAATAACTTTGCATACAGAAATAAATTGACAAATTTAAGAGTTGCCCGATTTGAATTTAATTAAACCAAGTGAAAGTAATTTAGCTATTTCCGGTATTTGTGTTGCAAAGAAGGATGGAAGTGTTAGACTGCATTGATTACCGACTTTCGAATAGTTTTACTGTTCCGGATGCATATCCAATAAAAATTGCTAAAAATGTGCTGTTTGAGGTTAGTAGTGCTGATTTTATCTCAGTGCTTGATTTAACTAAAGGCTGTTGGCAGATTCTTATGAAGGAAGAAGCAAGAAAATACACTGCCTACGTTACACATTCTAAGCATTACCAATGATAGGTATTACCATTCGGTATGAAAAACGCAGGAAGTACTTTTTAGAAATCTATGGAATAACATGATATTTTTTAGGTAGGGCATTTTATTAGAATTTTTTTATTTTATGCATGTGTTGTAACATAAGAGTTTCAAAATATTATCATTACTTTTATTTAAGTGTATCTAGGTGCATTTGAATGTCATAATGTATGTAAATAATATGCTTATTGCTCATATACTGCTGTATTATAATTGTTTCATTGGGTAGTCATGCAAATTTGAACTCGTACCTATACTATTACACCACCTTAATTTTGGAGAGTGGGGTTTTTTTATTGCTTTTTTTCTTGTTCCTTCAAGTGCAGCAGCATTGTTCCTTGGTGACGAATGTGCTTCCTTTTAGGGACGTGTGAAAATCGGAAGCTCCTTGAGACAACATCCGGGCGTTACTTCCTCTACCCCACCACTCACTGCAGATATCACCACATCAGACTGCAGAGAAAAAGGGTGACACAGCGATGAGGGAGTTTATTTTTTAAATTTAGTTTTGGAGAGGATGCGGTATAGAGAGAACCTAGCCCTGTAACGACCATTTCTGTTCTTTAATCTCTTTCAGAATGCGTTTAACTGATTGGTTATTTAAACAAAAGGAGACCGGTATAATAATTCTTAGGGAGCTTAAAAATTAGGCTTCCTAAGTATTTATAACTAATTAGTTAGGCTTCCTAAGAATAAATAAACAAATAGTTAGGCTTCTTGAGCTATTTTATGAACCAATGTTTTGTTATTGGAGACATCATCCTCAGAATTAAGGATTAGTTAATTGTTTGGACAGCTTAAGCCAGTTTTATATGTAATTATTTTGAATGTGGAGATGCCAATATCTTATCAACGCATATAATGGCTTCTCAAGCCATATATGTATTGATAAGATATTGGCATCTCCACTCCATTCCTTATATGTTTTGTTTTGTAATGCTTAGAAACTGAATTAACATTAGCATCTGTACTTCTTTTTCCCTATTTATTCGTTCCTCTGAGAGCTACACATTAAGAAATTATTTTACTATTAGACAACCCTAGAAGGAGGAAGAACTTCAGTAACCAAAACTAAACAGTGGAATTTCCTAACATCCAGGATTATTAATCACTGATAATCACAATGCTTATTACAAGAACAGGAATTGTGCAAACTTTGTCTTTTCTTAAAAGTTCCCTGTTGAATAAAGCATGTACATTGATTTAGTTCTAGAATAAATTCATTTAAAGAAATTGATGAAATCTTAGAATCTAGGTTTGAAAATAGAGATTCTTCTGTAAATTATGTTTATGCATTTTTATTAGATTAAAATAATTAAAACTGCAAGCGTTCGCACTTAAAATTATAAGTTTCTATCGCAAAAAAGTACATCACAACGGCATTTCCTCTCATATATGTATAAGATAACGCAGAGAACACTATTCGTCAAAAATTGAATTGAAAATTGTATTTTTGTATAATAAATATGATATTTACCATTTCGACAAAGAATATACTATGAATAGGGGAAAAAGTTAATTCAAGTGCATGAAAACTATTTTATGTATAACACGGTTTTATGTGGGTAAAACCGACAAATGGCTCTTGTGACTGGAAAAATGTATCTCAAAAATAGCGGTTCTAATAAAAGTCGTTTTGCATGAGAATCGGGAACTAGGGAAACATTTGTGAATTAAAATTGAACGCTTCAAAAGACGAGCGTTTTAAACAAAATTTAAGTCATAAATCTAGTAATTAGATGCTGTAATTACATATTGTTAATTCTCTTATTATTTGTTGTATAAATAGTCAGCCGTTCGTAATCTTGAGATTTCAAGAACCTCTGATGGGGCTGGTGCAGTTTGAAGCTGTGCGCTACGCAGGCGTGAGATACGATGTTGTTAGTGAACTATATAGGAATCCTTTGAAATTTTGTTTCTTTGTTAGTTAAATGTGTTTGTTTTCAAATTGTTGGAGTTAATTTGTTTCTTCCATAACAACGTAAAGATTTCTTTTTCTATTAAAACCTAATCCTAAAATAAAGGAGATAAATGCTTTCACGTTGAAACATTTTGTTAAAGAAACGCTGACCTATTTCTGCTTAAATTTGAAAAATATTTCTTCTCAACAAATATTTAAATATATCTTCAGCTAAAGAATTTTTAAATATTACTCAATTTTTTCAAGTAAATGTGACTAACGGAAATCATTTCCACAAGTCTGGTTGCATTTACTGATTACTGAAGAAAAAATAATTTAAATTATAAAATACAATAGGAAAAATACAATAAGGACTAAGAGTTTCATTTATGAAACTTAAGAATATCTCTTTGATGTCGTTTAACATATGCTAAACAATAAAACTGGTAAAGAGATCAACTATATATAATCTGAATTTCAAGGGATTGTTCGGTTTTATACATGTCTTAGTCATGTATAAGCTTAAATTAACTTGTATTGCAGATTTCATATTTAATACTGCTTAAATTAATAAAAACTACTTTGAATGCTGTTTTTCAGTATTCAAAATTCAAGTTTTTACTAATTTTCTGTGTCTTCTGTAAGCAAGAAGCGTTAGGTTTTAACTATATAATATTGATTAAATATGGTATAAAACCTAATTCACTTTTGTTCCAAATAGTCGGTCTGGTGTCTTGTGCTTGTTGGGATCAACATGCAACAATAGGATGGAAAAAATCTGGTTTCTTCATGGTTGGATTCACTTCATTTATGCTATTTGGGTTATTCATACCTTACATCGTCGTTATAGCAAGAAATATGATGCCAGCATTTTTACCCTACGTCAGGTAATTATATTTTTAAATCAACACTTTTTTATTTATTTACGCCACACGCCATACAAAGCTTATATCTAATTTAATTCTGTTTAATATTTTTGCAATTTGTGTTTTCAACTATTTATTCTTAGAATTTCAAGTAATATAAAATGTGAGATATTGGTTATGAGTAACAAATACATATATAAATTACATAAAATAAATATTTTAAGCACTTTTATACTATTAACTATTATAATACTAAGGAAATATAAATTTTAAAATACTATTATGTTTTGAAGCAATTACTCGGAGGAATAAAGTATATATCTATAAAAAACAAAAAGTATAATTTTAAAGAGAAATAATAATGTTTTGAAAATCGTCATATTTGAATTATAAATCTTCAGATGTTATACAAACGCACTATTAACTGAATGTCCATAGTTGGAAAATATCTCATTAAAATAAATATAAGATATTCTCTGATGCGTTGATTGTAGATATATCTTGCAGACATGCGATTATTCACTAAAAGAAATCCATTGCAAATAAACATATATATTTAAGAAAACATTCGAAGATATTGTCCTGCAGAGTGCGATTACGTTTTGAAAATTGCGATATAAACTAATGTGATCTTTAAAATGATTGTAGAAATTGAATGACTTTCAACTGATATTTGTTGTTCTATTTATTAATTTCTGATTTAAATTTTATTTGACAATTAAAATTAATCATGCCAAGCCATGTAAGTTCAAAATAAAGATAGCAAATATGTCCAACTTTTTTTCAGGAGTTTGGAGATCGCATACAGTCAAATACCGACTTCTATAACTTAAAGAGCAAACAGTCTGCGTTTTTTTTTTATTTACACTCTAATGTCTATTACTATAAGCTCTCAATTATGATTTCTTTGAGAGGACTTTTTCAGGTTTCCCATTGAACGCAACATAAATATGGCTAGATCACTCACAAATTTCTGGTGAAGACATTTTGCACAAATGCCACTTACTTTCCATATCAGACATTTAAGGAATACATTTAAGTTATGCTGTGAATCTTAACAAAAAATAAAAAGGATGACTTTTCCCTGGAAACATTTTAGCAAATTCTTCCGATACCCACATCTGCGTTATTTCACAGGTAGTAGATCTGTCAAAATTCTGCGATGGGTTCTTTCCTGATGTGATGATGTCTGTCCTGAATCTAGATTTGTTTTCAGACATGAAAAGGATTTTCGGAAAAGGACTTCTTTTTTCGCTTAACTTTTACTAACCGATAAAAATCTTAGATTTTGATTTCAAGTCAGAAGGCTTTCTCTTCAGGATCTAGATTCCCACATGGTAGGCATGGTAGAGAATTGGGACAAATTTCAAATTGTTGGCCTCACTTCATTTCCCCAAAAATAAGCTTTACATCTTGATTATTGCACAGGTATTAAAATTTATTCGTCAAATAATCCGTTTTACTCTCAGAGTTTATATAAAAAATTATTTGAGAACATTATAGGAGATTTTTATATCATGGTGATATATTGAAGATTATGATGCCACATATATTGAATTAGAGAAACCTGATTAAAAAACATCTGATACTAATATAGATGTATACTAATAATAGATTAATCATTAAAATGTGAAATATTTATTTGAAACAAAGTGAAAATAACCTTAAAATAATTTTTACATGATTTCAATTGTAATCTATACAAAAACTCAATTTATTAAATTATCAATCTCTTTTTGAAAGTAATATTATTGTTGAATAACATATTAATCAGATTATAATGTATTATGATTCATAAGATATTAGAAATCAAATATGAATATGAAGTAGGATAAAATAAGTTAATACTGTATAACCACTGATTCCTATATTAAGGGAACAAAATAACTTTTTTTTTTAAGTCAGTCTAACGGAACGCCGCCTTCAAATGGATTGTTTTCAATTTTTATGGACATCGGACTCTTTTTTGGTAAGTGATATTCTTATATTTACTATAAATTCTGAACTAAAGATTTGATGTATTTATATGCTTTTTACCTTTTCAAAAAAAGCGTAGAGCTGCCTTATTTAATTTTTTATTTAGAAGTTAACTCGCATACACAATTTAAATTACCTGTATAAAAATTTGTATTAACTGAGTTGCATTTTCTGTAAAGAGTAAATTCGTAATCTTCCAAGCATTTATTTTTTAAAAAAATAATAATTTAATAAAATACATCCATTCATATGACATTAAGAAAAACAAGTGTTCGAAGCTTCCTGTCAACAAATTGGGTTGCTATTCAACAATTCTAATGGTAATCCTTCCCAGAAATTCTTTCATAAAGTGTGAAATGATTCATAAGTATTTTTTAGAATTTGCTAAATATTTAACCGAAATAAAGAATGCAATAGAAATTTTTATAAAATGTACAGTAGAGATGGAACCAATAAGAATCAAGTTAACTTTATTCACTATTATAAATTCTAAGATACAAAATTATTATTAATTTTGATGAGCATGGTTTAAAAAATTTTATAAAGATTTCTTACGAAATTAAATTGTTTAGTAAATACACAAAACAAAAGCGTTTTATTTTTTCATTAAATTCATGCAATAAAAATAACTAAATTAGTTAATTTATGCTTTTTTTCTTTCTTTTTTTTAATCTTTTCATGCAACAAATTTTCATAACAAAGTTTTCTTTCTTGCATTTTTGCGACGATACCCATTTCTTTACACTCTCTGCCTTCCGATATTCATTGTGAATCATTAATGTTTTACTACCGCTTAACTTTCCAAGCAAACAAGTTATTTCCGGAAGTCATTTGAAAATAATAAAAGTTTCCTGTGATAAGTTACGAGAGAGACTTCAACATAAAAATTTTAGCTTCCTGGCAAGATTGAAATATTTTATTTTGTAACACACATATGATAGGCAGTAATTCTTTTTCATATACGAGGGTCACTATGAAATTTTTGAGATACAACTAGGTTTTTAAAGTTGTACTTACAAAATTTTAGGTGTGTTCAAAGTAGTTTCCTCCAACATCAACGCACTTTTGTAGACGAATTTTCAACAGATTAAATGCCTCAAGCCATTCATTTCTTGGAATAGCTGATAAATATGCATTTATAACCACATCAATCTCTTCTTCTGAATGAAAACGGCATCCACATAAGTTCTTTTTTAAATTAAAGAATAGCCAAAAGTCTCACATAGCTAGATCAGATGAATATGGCGGATGTTGGATCATTTTAATTTATTTTTGTTTAAGAAACTCAACTATTAATCCTGCAGTATGTGAAGATGCATTGCCATTGTGAAGCATTAGTCCCTTAACATTCAGTTCTTGTAGAATTTCTGGAAGACATTTAGTGGTACACCAGTTTGCTGTTACTGTCTTCTGTCCTCCCAACTAGATGGCTTTGACCAATCCCGTTGTTCTGAAGAAAACAGCATACATCACTTTTTTCAGTGCGTGTATTTTTTTCCCCCATTGTCGGCGTGGGATCCTCTTCAAAGACTCCTACTTTGCTTTCTTGACGTGTTGGAACGTCAAAAAACGGTATGTACGTTTCATCACCTGTTACAATTTTAGAAACGATGCGGTGGCCACCATCATTTAGCAATTTAAGAGTTTCTTTACTGATTCTGACACGCTCCTCTTTTTGGTTAGATTATGAGGATCCCAACGGCAAACTATTTTTCATATGTAATTCTTCATGAATGATTTTGTGTATGGCTGCGGATCCAATGTTAACTTCCTTTTGTATCATTTGATAGGTACAGCGCGCGATTATCATCTATTAGCATTTTTCGTATGGCAGACACATTATCCGGGATTACTGCTGACGGTGGTCTTCCTGTGTGTTCATCCTGAAGAAAATTGCGACCGTTTCTAAATTCTAAACCATCTTTATACAGTAGCATGAGCTGGAGATTCATCACCAAATGCTAATTGCAACCGTTGAACGCATTCTTGATTTAATCCTGCTTTAAAATCGTAGAAAATCATAGCGCGAAAATGTTCTCGCGTCTACTCCATTTTCTCTTCTGTTTAAAATTTATTCTACGCTAAACAAGTTGAAGTAAGTCAGTAAAAAATCCTCATCTGTGTTCAAATACTTTGTATTTTAAAATTAAACCGTTATTTTTATTTTGTAAATTCTCGTCTGAGCGTATATCAAAATTTCAGGATAACCTTCGTATTGATTTTCATATTATAGAACGTAATTATAGAACACAATAAATTGCAGGAAATATTTTAATATTCTTCAATTATTTATTTTCTAATGAAAAATCAATCCAATCATATTAACATTTCAGATGTTTTGAATACTCTTCTTAAGTACCTTTTTACTATCTCAATTATTTTTATAACTCATATTGATATCTTAATTTCTAACTTCTTTAGAATATTAAGTACATTTTAAGTATTATTATAACTTTAAGACAACATTTAAGGCAGTTTAAAAAAGATGTAGTTTATAATAATATAATTAATCTATCTGAATGATATACATATATATACATATATATATATATATATATATATAGAGAGAGAGAGAGAGAGAGAGAGAGAGTTGAATTATAAATATATTGCATTTAAAAGGAAATAATTTATCAAAAATAAATGCTGGTGCAATATTTCCAAATTAGATACTTAAAAACAATTATTATTGTTTATTCATTTGGAACATTTTATTTTAGGTGTGTTTTCGTTCATTCTGCTGTTTGTATCAGCAAACCATCGGAATACCAAAAATTTGAAATTTCTTAAAATTGCTATTAAAGTTGTTTCAATTTGCACGGCTGTGGCATGGATTGGTTTACTCTTGGTTGTGAAAAATCCCGTTGGGTACACAGACGTACCAAACAAATTTCAGTGGGTGAGAATATATCTTTAATAAAAGTTAGAAAATATTTTATATCTTATAATAAAACTATTTCCTTAAAGCGTTATTAATTAATTATATATAAATTAAATTTCACCTAAATGTGGTGCTTGATAAATGAAACCTATTACATTCATTTCAGACAAAATGACTACAGTAAATTACGTCTGAATTTTAGTGTGTAATAACCATGCAAAAAATATTTTTCAATTAGTAAACACATGTTTGAATAAAAAAATGCTAAAAAATTTTTTTTAAATTTTTGAGTAGCAAAACTATTAAAAATTGTTTGAAGATAACATGATACATATAATCAAGAATGTTTCAGACTATATAAATGCCGAAAGTACATTTTGACGATTTGATACTGATAATATATATATATATCTATGCATCTTTTGTAGGTAGTGTCAGTATTAGTTCTCCATAGCTTAGGAGCTTCATTCGTTCTTGCAGGACTCGCTTTGATGCAATATACAATTATTGCAATTTGGTGGTATATGCCAGACACAAGCAAAACAGAAACATATGTGAAAATGGCCTTTGGATTTATCTATATTGTGTTTTTCTTTATGGGTATCCTTTATAATAAGAAAAATAATTATTTATGAATTTTAATATATATATATATATATATATATATATATATATATATATATATATATATATATATATATATATATATATATATATATATATATATGTTTAGACAGATATATGCGGACATTATGATCGGAAGACAGATATTGCATCCTTAAACGTAAGAGTTTCTTACATTCAGACACAAGTTTCACATATGTAGGCAAATTTCGTATAATCAGGCAAATTTCAATTACTGTTTTGAAATTTGGATAGGTTAAATAACCCTTTAAATATATCTTTATGTTCTTCTTATGTTCCTCTACCTTATGTTCCAGCATATTAGGAACTTATTGTTTCCTGGAATCAATGTGCATATTAAAATGCTAATGATTTAAAAATTGCATAAGTGAAAATGCGGTTGGTGATATTTTCTATTGCAATCTCTTTTTCATATTTAACCATATTCCTTTTATAATTAACTGTACTTTAAAGTAATATGAATAAATCTACGACAACTTTTAAGATATAAGATGTCTTGGTCAATTTAATAATGAAAGATTTTCACATCATATTTTCCTTTCAATTCTTGTAAATACACTACTGGCCATTAAAATTGCTACATCCGGAAGAAATGCAGATAACAAAATGATATTTATTGGACAAATATATTATACTAGAAATAACAAGTGATTAAATTTTCAAAAAAATTTGGCTGGATAGATCCTGAGAAATCAGTACCCAGAACAACCACCTCTGGCAGTAATAACAGCAATTATACGCTTAGGCATTGAGTCAAACAGAGATTGGATTGCATGTAGAGGTACAGATGCCCATGCAGCTTCAACACGATGCCACAGTTCATCAACCGTAGTGACTGGCGTTTGGTGACGAGCCAGTCACTCGGCAACCATTGACCAGACGTTTTCTATTGGTGAAAGATCTGGAGAGCGTGCTGGCCAGGGCAACAGCCGAATATGTTCCGTATCAAGGAAGGTCCGTAGAATACTGGCAACATGCGGTCGGGCATTATCCTGCTGAAACGTAGGGTTTCGCAGGGCTCGAATAAAGGGTAGAGCACGGGTCGTAACACACCAGAAATGTAACATGCACTGTTCAAAGCACCGTCAATGCGAACAAGAGGTGACCGAGACGTGTATCCAATGGCACCTTATACCATCACGCCAGGTGATGGGCCAGTATGACGATGACGAATGCACGCTGCCAGTGTGCGCTCACCACGATGCCGCCAAACACGGATGCGACCATCATGATGCTGTACACAGAACCTGGATTCATCTGAAAAGTTGACGTCTCGCCCTTCGTGCGCCCAGGTTCGTCGTTGATCTCACCATTTAAGACGCTCTTGTCTATGACGCAGCGTCAAGGGAAGCCGCAGCCATGGTCTCCGAGCTCAGAGTCCATGCTGCTGCAAACGTAGTCGAACTGTTCGTGCAGACACTTGTTGTCTTCCAAACGACCCCGTTTCTTGACTCACGGCTCGTGACGTGGTTGCACGATTCATTACGGCCATGCGAATAATATGCCTGTCTTCACGGCTGCTAGTGATAGGTGGCCGTTGAGATCCCGCATGGCGTACCGTATTACCGTTCTGAACCCATCTCTATATTCTGCTAACAGTCATTGGATCTCGACCGACGCGAGCAACAATACTGCGATAAGATATACCGCAATCCCGGTACGCTACAATTCAACCTTTATCAAAGTCAGAAACGTGCTGGTACGCATTTCTCCTTCTCACACGAGGCATCACAACAACTTTTCACCAGGCAACAACGTTCAAATGCAATTTGTGTATGAGGAACCGGCTGAAAAATTTCCTCATTTAAACACAATGTAGGTGTAGCTACTGACGCTTGCTTTGTCTGAATGCGCTGAAAAGCTAATCATTTGCATATCACAACACCTTCTTCCTTTCGTAGAAATTTGACGTCTGTAGCATGTCGCCTTCTTGGTGTAGCAATTTTAATGGGCAGTAGTGTATATTTGCTTACCTCAAATAGGATTTAACTAGTAACAAGCTCAAGATATTAATGTGTAATGGTACCAAAATTTTTGTGAGGAATATTTTTAGCTTTAACGTAAGGAATATGTTTTGTTCTGTTTGCTAATTTTGCGTCAAATTTAAGAAAACCTTGGAAACCCGTCCCATTGCTTGTAGGTTTTAATCACGATTATTTCGAATATACATCGTAACTTCGAATAAAAGAAAGAGTGTAATGAAGACCAAATAAGAAACTTCATGATGAGATGTATGTCATGTGACAAATTAAACGAAAACGCTGAAGAGTTATGTTTACAGTTTATTTCGCTAAACAGCGCGTAGCGTTCTTCTACTGAAAAACCACTCGAAAGTTAGACCGTAGTTTAATTCGTTCTCAGGTTATCTTCTGTTTGAATACAATCACCGACTTTTAAGTTAAAAGAGGGGTCGGAAATATAGACATAAAAATGCTTTATCAATATTTCTCATGAAAAATAATTTGTAAATAGTCATTGAGTCCTATTGTCTTTAAATTTTCTACAGTAATTTTCTAAGCAAACAATAAATTAATCCAAGAGTTTATTTGAAAAATTCTGTCAATTATTTTTCTAAGAAAAGTATTTGAAAGTAATCCTTTTTTGTTCAAGTCAAAACATAAAATTTTAAAATAAAGCCTTAAATTTATTTAAATGTTTTACAATTTTTTTTTTCGGCAGAAGACATACGAAAGCAAACTTTGACTCATTTTATAGATAAATCAATTTTTGTTCAAATCTAATCATCAACTGTTAAGTTAAAAATGTACCAAAAGTGTGTGCTGCACAAGAAAGTTTGGTGAGCAAACGAAAATACTGAAGAAACTCACTGAGTATGTACATAAAACGGAAAGTACACATATAGCAAAAAATGATATGAAAAAAATTCTATAAAAATTTAATACGAACTTAAGATTTTTAAAGAAATAAAAAAAGTATGAAAAATAATACTTCAGAGGAATACTGCTTGAAAATGAGGGAAGAGGTTAATATGATAGGATGCAACTAAGACTGCTGCATAGTTCTTACGTGTGGATGCGAAGAAATAATCTATAAGATAGGAGAAAAAATTTTCCATTACTAAAGATTTAGTAAATGTAGGTTTCGGTTTTACAGCAACCCACACACACTTGGGATCAAAGTATATTCCAAGTATGAAAAACTGGATTTAAATCGGGATAGACTCTTGGCATCTCAATACACTTTATCTTTCTGCTTTGAGTGTGTTCTTTATCAATGCGTTGTATGTTTAATATTATCAAACATTAAACTGGAGTTAACAATAGTTGCAGCATGAGGCATGATTTGGTCTCAGTATATTGTCTACATACCTTTCAGCCGCCAAATTACTATTTCCAAATAATATGCAGGTCCAAGCATCCACCTATAATGATTCCCACCCATATTATCATATGAAAATGCGTGTATTTTAATTTTTACACAACGATTGCAAGATAATATCGAGTGCTCTGGGGAAACACATCCACAGACACGCTCTTAACTTAATCGGGAATGAGCACAAAATTTCACTGCATCCATTTTCCATGCAATCTACATATACAGCAGCCCAATTTTTCGAATTTGTATTATATATATATATATATATATATATATATATATATATATATATATATATATATATATATATATATATATTTAAAAATGTTTCATCACTTATTGCTTTCAATTTGTTTTGTATTTTACATTTTCACTCTAATTATACACTTTCTTAACGAATAAATAGTTCTCTATCCCTTACCAAAATATATATTAGAAGAATTTGGGCCGAATCCCTTTGATTTTGAATCCATGAAGCTCGTTACCTATACTTTACCAGTGAAGGTAAGTTTAATTTTTTTCATACGTATATTGAATCAGTAATAGTCATTCCATAATTAATGTATTATGCAGAAAACTTTCTTTTATGAAGCTCTCGACTACTCATCTCTTGATAGGTTGGGAAACTTATTATTTGACACTCGAAAAACCAAAATTTTATCAAGCATATGACACAAAATTTGAATTTTCTGAAGTACTAAAAAATTCCATTTTCATTATCCAAGTCATTGAGAATTATAAAGAATTGTTTTTAAAATATACTGAGAAATTATGTTTTAAATAATAATGGGAATGAAAAAAAGTTAAACACATAATAGAAGAGAGCTAACAATGCATTTGAAAAAAATATTAAATTTTAGTTACAATCGTCTGTAATGTGTGATCTACTTTTCGGTTGCATTATGTGCATTCCCATACCCAAGGGGACTTTTAAGGACAGACAGATTCAGTTTTCAAAAGGTTACCAATGTTGTGTACATGAAGCATTCAGAGTCAAAAAAATTCATTTTTTCTAATCATTTTTTAAAAGAAGCATGTTTACAAAAATGCAATAAAAATATTAAATTCTCGATTATAAAGAATAAGTAAAAGAGTAAATATAGTAGAAATTGCTTTTGGCTCAAGCAGCTTAGAATATATCCCTCTCTTTTACGCAATCGAATTAATAAAAGAATGGTTAGTGCTCTAGTTTTCAGTTCTAAAGTTCATATCTTCGATTCTCTTCTCGTCCATATATGTTCGTAGTGATCACTTTAAACTTAAGCAAATCAAATATTTTTGGTGACGTTCAATATAATAATTATAAAACTTTGTGTAAAATAAAGAAAAACTTCCTTAGTTTCATTTTAATTGAAAAGTCTCAAGGCTTTCATACTTTAATGTTGGCACCCAATCTGTTTGTCGCTATATTTTCTTTTTTTTTTGTACAGCGACTAATAAATGAACTATAAGAAGTTTTGTACACAGGGGAAATGGAAGCGTGACTTTCAACTCTTAAAATGAATTCCAAAAAATTATAAACACCTGCATTCAAATTGAGGGTCGAACTCATGAACTTTTGTGTTTAAGGCTAGATGCTAATCATCTAGGTATCAGCTTAGTAAGAATTTTTGAAAATTATATAGTTTAATTAAAAAATATAATCAGCATAAATAATACTTTTAAATGGATCTATGGTATTAAGCTATTAAAAAGAAATTTTTTAATAAAATTTTGCAAATCTAAATGCATTCATGCATTCAAACACTCAAAAAAAACTATTGATATTTGCACTGTTTTAAGTCTGTTCGAGCTTGTTCATACCCCATTAAGTAAATGAGAATCTTTATAATTAAAATTTTAAAGTTAAATTCTCTTAAAAATTTTAAGCAAATGAAATAAAATTAAAATATCTAAGTTATTTATTTTAAATTTCAAAGCATAATTGTAAAATTTAGTATTTTTAGTGATATTTTTTGTTTGACTTTGATACATATAATCTCCCTATCAATTTCTCTCTATAAAGCTATAGGTTAAAACCAATTAACAAAAAGTTTCGCTCTAAGAAAGTATGTTTATATCAGTCAACTATAAATAGTGTAATTAATATCTATATTTAGGTTATAAAATATTTCATTTTTCATAGAAACATTAGTGCCAGCAGTTAAACGTGAATTATTCTTTTTTTAGCATTTATGGATTAGAAAATGACATAATGAAGCTGCATCCCCTCAAGAAACTCTCAAGCGCAAAAGAGAGGGATAAGCAAAGTAATCGGATTTCTTAAGAATTATTGGATTCTCTGTCTTAGCATATTATTTAATTTTATTGAAATCTGCAAATTATCTCAGACAGTATATTTTCATTAAACGATAAGCATTCTTCTTATCGAGTTTACAAATTAAAGTATTGTCACTTAATTGATGTTATCACTCGTGTAAAATTTAGAGTCAGAAGATCTTAACTCAAAATATTTTATAAATTGAACTGAGCGTTAACTCAACTTATATACAGTTACCAAACATTCGCTACTAGTATTCCAGAACATTCTAATCTAAGAATTTTCTAGAAATAGAATTTCATAGAACACAGAGAAACAATTTTAATAAAGCAATGATTAATAATTAGGAGAGTAAAAAGAATTTTCATTCCACCCGGTGAGCCTTAGATCGCTGGGCCAGCATTGTGATGCACCCCAATCGCTGTATTCAGCAGTAACAATTCCTTAAGCGAAAGCAACGTCCCGCTGCAATCTAGTCTGGCTTCTCACAACAAGCCTGGTGACTATGTTAAGAGACCTCTTATTATCAAATTGTTCCATTGAATCAAATAAAGACTTTAACTTGAATACATTAGCAATGTCTTTTGAATTTCACCGTCTACTATTCTCTTCTGTACTTTCTACTTCGTAGGTTACGTTGCCACCCCTCGTGATATTTGATATGGTCCAAAACAACGTCTTAAATGCTCTTCGGATTGTCTAAACTTTCGGATTGGAGTGAAGAGACGTATCTCCAGTACTGTAGCTGATTGGCCAATGTCTCTTTTGTCTTATCGTCATTTGTAATCTTCTTGAGCGTCGAGGATATCTGCTTTCGCAAGCTGTCTTGCTTCTTCATCCCTGAATATCAAGTGTTGTGCATAATTATCGTTGTGAGTTTTTGCATTGAATGGGAAAATGACATGGAGTGAAATCTCTGCCATCGATGAGGAAGAATGGAATAAATCTTGTGGTATCTTGTTTTGTTCAATTGTAGGGGAAATTTCAAAAGGTAATTTTCCCAATTTCTTTGTTCAACATCAACATACATGGACAGCATATCTGCCAATGTTTTGTTGAATCTTTCTGTCAGGATGGTCGTCAGCAGTTGAGATAGTTGGAATAATTGACGAATATCTTTACTAGTGTAAAACAAGAAGAAGCAACATCGTTCACTTATCTCTCTGAGAACATCATGGTTCAGTATGATTTCTTTGACCAGAAATTTAGAGATTTCTGTGGCTTCTCAGCTGTTGGCAATGCTTTTATCACTGCAAATCTTGTCAGTTAATCTATACAAACAATAATCATTTTGTCTTAATTTCGAATGAGTGGAAAGCGTCCACGGAGATCAATTCCAATTTTCGTGAATGATACTTTTGGGGGTGTTATTGAATGAAGTTGCCCTGGTAGAAGTTGACTTGGAGATTTTCATCTTTGACATTCTCATCAATGATACATATATCATCATGAGTTCCTATGTAATCCTAGCCAGTAATAATTTCTCTCTATTAGATTGTAGGTTTTCACGAATAATATTTGATAGTAACCTTGTTTTAAATACATCATTGAAAAAATGTTTTGCTCCCTCTAGACAATCCAATGTATCATCCATGAGTGGCAAGAAATAGACGTCTTTCTTGGTTACCTTGTTGTGTCTCCTGTAATTCATGCAAATATTACCATTCATTATTTTAAAAAACCACAATTAAGGAGCACCAAATATTATTTTATTACTGTATTGCATCTTCTTTAATCACCCACTGTATTTTGTGCTCAATCACACGTCTTTTAGTGACTGAAACACGATAAAGTTTTTGTTTGAGTGTGGCACTTTCACCTGTATTGATACAGTACTTCACCGCACTGCGAGGGAATTTTCTAAATGTTCAATTAATGTTACAAATTTCTCTAAATTCTTCCAGTAAATTTAATAACTCGGATTCTTCAGCTAAAGTCAAAGCCGTGTCTAAAGCTTCTTTAAATTTTCTATGAGTTCTCTTTCTTTAATTTATGTTCCTTGGGACCCTTTCAATCTATATTCTCCAGCGAATAAATCGAACCACCTTCTATAGTTGTTGTGCTACGTTCATTGCTCTTGCGATTAGCTGGGTTCGCTGAAAGAAATTCGCTACTCAAAATTTACTACCAATTTTTCGCGTAGATATTATTATCACTACTGTAGAATTTAGAGTTGGAATATTAGAGATTTTAACTCAAATACTATTGAGCTGAGCGTTAGCTCGACTTATATACAGTTAGTGAACATTTTAGATCAGTATTCCAGAATATTTTAAATTAGGGATTTTCTAGAAATAGAAATGTATGAAACATAAGAACAATCAAAAAAAAAAAAAAACAAGGTTTCATAATTAGGAAATATAATATTAACTCGAACTTTCTTTCCATCGTTCAATATCGAACTTATGACTCAGTAGGGTGATGTTTTACTTTTGCGCTACAAGAGCCGTATTCACAAGTAATAAGTTTATTTACAATATCAAATCAATCAACTCTTTCGTAAAATATCAAGGTCTTGAACTTTTGATTGTAATAAGCAATGTTGTTTATTACAATCAAAAGTTATTGCACACACACACTGTTATTGCACAGTCAAAAGTTATTGATAGATATAGCCAATATAGAAAAAAGGGAAAGTGAAGAAATAATAGTTAGATGCAATTTAGCAGTGACATCATATTTGAGTGAACACTTTTCAACAGACTGTTTTTTGATTTATGAGCCCCTCTTCAAATTCATTTTTTTTCAGTGTGATATTCTTCTAAAGTCATCAATTGTAACATTTTGTATTTTCATACTTTTGTAAAATTCTATGTATTCCTTTAAGTTTGTAATTCTACGTATTTTTGTACTTTTGTAATCATATATATTGTTGAATTTCATAATCTTATGTATTTTTGTATCTTTGTTATCCCGTATATTTTTGTATCCTCTCCCAAAATTGAGTCCACGGTGTCTAGTTAGTGAGGAAGTCACTCTCATTTTTGGAAGGAAGTGAGATTAAATCCCAAGTTAACCGAGGATCCGTCGTGTTCGCTAAAGGTGGCTAGGACACACTAAAACTAAACGCAATGTCCTCCAGGTGAGGTAACGCATTTGGAATGGTAGATCAAGTCTTGGGAGTCTTCTGCTTGTCCTTGCTTCAAAATCGCAAAGACTCCATCCAGCTGCTTCTATCCAACTGGTAAAGATCTGTCCAACTGGTACAGGGAAGTATGCTGGAGAAACATCAACATATTGAGTGACTTAAGCATTGCATAAAATCAAAATTTACTTTGTTGAATCAGATTGTTATGAAAAATAATCTCAAAATCCATTAGTCTAATTTGTATTAAGTTATAATATATATTCAGCCAATTCATAAATTTTTATGGTCTTTTTCATTTTTAATTTAATAATTAATAAAATCTTATCCTCTAGAAAAAATCTCTAGTCCAGAACAACACTTTGAAACAAAGTATATTTTTTTGACAACAGGTACATAATATTAATACAAATAAATAGTGATGAAATAATATATTTAAAATAAAACAGAATTCGATAGTAATATGAATTTGTATTCAATACCACACACAATGAAATGGCAGTCAATCCTAATAGCTGACAACCGTTAAAGTATTTTCCATTTATCACTCTTTGTGAATAATTTTTTTAAACACAAGGCCGTACTTCCTTAAAGTTCCAGTATCTTCCAGGATTAAATTTTTTTTCTTGGATAAAAAACTCAAATTTTTTACTAATTTTTTGCAAAACTTCAATTGTTATACGACAGCGAAAAAGTCCATGAAAGATGTAATCCACATTAATCTGAGAATCAGTTCGTTTTTTCCTTTCGGTCACTTTTTGCCCAGATAAAGATTAGTTCTAACTAATAGCTTAAGAGATCTCAAAACACTGAATACATCTGCATCCTATATGGCAGTCAAAGTTATGGGTTTTCAAATTAACGGTCAAAAAGCTGAGCATGGACGACTGGATCTTTTTACTTGTTGTAATAATAAGTAGATTACGTTAGCATTTACGTTTGGGAAATGAATATTCCTATGAACTAAACCTGTACTTTTGATGAGTATTGCTTGGCTTCTGGCTAAGACAAATTACCTAGATATACTGGATTACCATCTGATCCCTCCTGCTTGTTCCTTCGGCATCTATCTATAGAAATTTTCTTTTGTTGAGAAACGAATGGAAAAAATTGGAGCAAATTACAATATCTTCTGCCATCATTTAAATTAATTTAGGATAGATTAGAAAGATTCTCCATTAACATACTTTTAAATTATAGCCAAGCAAGTCAAGTGGTTATTATGTGAGTTGTTAATCCTTTAGACTGCTTTTCATCTAATTTTCTTGGATTGTGTGAAGTTAAGCAGCAGTCATAGATGCAAATGCTTACTCCTCTTACTTTTTTGTTTATGTCACTACAAATGATCCCTGTAATTGGAGACAAATATATCTTTCGAGCCTACTAATTGAAACTCTAATTCAGCGTAATTGAATGTCTATATCCAATCCCTCACTATGGCAACAATTTCAGACATCAGGTACGATCACTGAAAGAATGAGATAGATCTGACACTAATCACATCTTTACTGACTCGCTATGTGGGTTTAAATGCACGGTACCATAGATACGTTGTTGGCAGTCACAAGCTAGATCTGACTTTCTGGGAAAATGTCTCAAAACCTCGCTGTTGTTTTTGCTAAATGATATTAGGACAAACCGTGTATAAATAGATGACTGGTTGAGGGGGGATTGGTTTGGTTTGTTTGTCGCTTAACGGTCTTTTTTTGCACACGAGGGATAATTAGACCAGGACCCACGGTTTAAAGTGGATTTCGAACCACATCAAACATCTATGCCCAAAGTGGGATTCGAACCCACGAACTGTTGAACCGAAGGCAAGAGTGCTAACCATTCGTCTGCCAGCTCGGCCTAGTTGAGGGGAAACTTTACGCACGGAAACCAGTAATGCATGTGTGTTTTTACATGCAGTTTTGCAAAAGAACTCGTTTAACCATAGATTTGTGGACTCTTGGACAAATTAAAGCTGGCACCTTGTTTTTTCAAAGATGAATCGAGACTCAGCACACAAAGAGATTTTCAGCGAGTTTTCATCTGAAAAGAACGTGGAGGGGGCACTATCATTCTGCAAAAATCAGAAAAATTGATCTATTTGATATCACCGGCATTCTCGTATGGGAAGAAATCATATTGGACGAGTGTAGATGATTCCATGTTTTCTTTATTCATACATTGTTAGAAAAAGGATGCAGAGGCAAGATTCACAAACTCTACGTGTAACTTTTTGACAAACTGAGGGATATTAATTCGTTTTTATGGATTCTAAACTCACCATTCAGAGCTTCACTTCTCCACAATTATTTAGAAGTACAAGGTATTCACAATTTCTTAAAGTCAGTAAAATCTGTTAAAAAGCAGTAAAGGTTTAGACCACTTATGAGATGTTCTATGAATAGCCATTACATGTCCACAAACATTTCCTAAAATACAATAGGGATTAAAATCAATGTTTTTGAAGCAATGTGGATGTTAATATTACAATTGTTTATCAATAGCCTTATTAAAAGTATAAGAGATCTCTCTGGGATGTTTCCATAACTGTACAAGATACTTATATCCTTTTTAGACAAATTAATAAAGTGTGAAAAAAGTAAAAATATTTTATTTTAACCAACTCTAACGATGCATTCTATTTAACCAATATGGCTCTTATTTGTATTTCACCCTCATTACATATCATATGCAGAAGGTTTTGCTACCATTTATCTTACAACAATGAGATATCAGTATTTACGAATTTCCATGTATTAAAATACCCATTTTCATTAAATTCCCAACTAAATTCATTAAATATCGAATTATTTGGTTTTTGATGTTTCTAACCCAAATTTTGGTCACTAATGTAATGGTTTTAATAAGATTTGTATATATATATATATATATATATATATATATATATATATATATATATATATATATATATATATATATATATATTTTAATCAACTTAAATGGATGTCATATATTTTATTTATTTAGAGAACTACTGATAGGAGCCTATATAGATGGAAATATATTGTAAGACTTGTCTTCCTTACAGTTTCACTAAAAAAATGTCTTCATGTCTTCTCTAAAAAATGTCTCCTTGAAAGATTTTTCTTGTGTTATACCTCAATGTATAACACAAATAACAAACATTCACTAAAAAATCTCACAAAAAATTACATTAAAATTTTTTTTGTCGGATTTTTAGCACAGATTTTAAATAAACCTATTAATATAAAAAAATAGACCTTTATTATTAAAGACTCACTCATGTAATGTTTTCTTTACAGTACTCAGTAGCGTACAAGATATGTGCTTTCTGCGAATGGGGACTTGTTTTATTAGGTACCCTTAACCTTGCCACTCACTACAAAGATCTGCAGAGAGTGTCATGTCGGTTAGTTTTTCGCCACAAGTCATGCTTAGCGGAAGAAGAGGAACCCTCACCTAGCATTTCACTTCGAATCATCACTTGATAACAATTTAAAAATAGTTCAATATCTCACAGTGAATTGTACATATTGTTTGGAAATTGGAAATTAATGTCAATCTCAAAAGGAAGATATGATAAAAATCTGTAGAAAAGTACATGCAATATTTTATGTTGAACTTTAAATAATTAGCAGTACTATTCCATGTGTTTAAACAAACTTCTTCTGCATTGTTACAGTGTGTGATTATTATTTATTAAAATCTAATTTTTTGTGTAACTTATTTTTAAAAAATAAACTACACTATTTTTAAATAGAGCATTCATTTATTTTCTAACAAAATTAATGTTTTTAATTAACGTTTAATTTATTGGGATCTTTTTAAATATCTTTCTTTTACATAAGAAAGGATGCAATATTTAAATATTCTTTCTGATTTAAAAGGAAAGATACTTGAATGCACCATTAAAGTTCAACAGTGCTTTCATAAAGCTGTTCTTAATTTACATCTCTTTTGTTTTAAGAAAATATTTTTCGAAAAACAATGAGTTTAGCTTTAGTCCAGCCAAAAGACAATAGTTTTGATATGCTCCTTGTATTTTAAACTGATTGTACTTAATACCCCCAAAACACACACACAACACACACACACACACACACACACATATATATATATATATATATATATATATATATTTATATATATATATATATATATATATATATATATATATATATATATAATTAATTAATAATATAGTAATAAAGAGGTGTGAAATTAACAAAAGTGAGTCCTTATCAAGTATCGATCCTACTGACATTTCATCGGGATTCACATTTACGAAGCTAAGATTCGGAATTCCCACGATCTTCGCCAATAGCCCAATATATGGCCAATAAATGGGTTGACTTAAACACATATTTAATGAAAATGGGTTTTCGGATGTAGCTGTATAAACTTTGTTAGTCCACTATTATAGTTAGCATGTAAGTACTGTACTTTGTTGTGCATTACAAAGTTAGGACAGAGAAAACCAAATATACATAAGCTCTCTCATATGCTTAGGAAATAATCATGTATATTTGGGCTTCCTATCCTGACTGGTTATCGTGTAATATTCTTTGAAATTATTTTCAAATAGCTTGACAGTAAAAGGCCGCTGTGTTTTTCGAGAAGACTAAGTAGGCTCTCGACTGATAAGTATATGATTGCTTAAGAGTGATAGGAATCATGCAAAGGATTTTCCTCTCCCAAAAAGGGCCCCATTACAAAACCATGCAATAATTCAATGAGTTATACAATAATTTTATACTAATTTTTATTTATATTTTATGTATAAATGTAAACATATACACACATGTATTGCATCTACTTAAAAACTTTCATGTTAGCAAAGAAACTACCTCTAATATAGCAGACAATATTTCATCACCATATAATGCAATCACTATTCATAATTAAAAATTAAAGAAAAATTCTTACATTGTGTTTATTGATGCTGCTATATTACAGTTTTTAATTACTTGTAAAAATATAAACTACATTCATTGTGTGAATGATTTAAAAATTAGCATATCAAAAAAGTATAGTTGCATTTTACAAGGCTTATTTTATCAAATAACAAATATGCAAATTTTGTAGAAACAGCATAGTTTTGATAAAGGGCGCTTCCCTAGTTAGGAAAATAAGCATGTCTCTGTAATTCACAAAAATTCAAAGGAGCTTTTTCAACCTCATTGCAGTTGTTTTAGAAATGTCTACAAGTCTTTTCAAACACCATGGAGAATATACTGTTGTAAATTGACCACTAAATGTCTCAGATCACATACATGAATTAAAACACACTCAGCAACTTTCTATTGAACAGGAACAATATTTCGACTAACTGAACCACTGTTAACTGAAACATATTCTACCGTTCAGATGTAGGCATTATCGTCAATATTACAGACGATATCAACATGTTTCCACATCAGCATATTGAATAGTATTCAGTATTAAACATGTTTTCAACAACAACTAATCGCTGATACTTTTGAGTGATTACATGAGCAGTCATTGTCTTTATTTTTTTTCTCTCATATATGAGAAATGATGGCGTAATAGCCAAATTCCTGAGTATTTGTAATAAATGAATAAATTTCCTCTCATATTGTTTCACTGCATAAAAAATGCTTAAACTCCCAAATTCAATACAACTTGACATGCAGAGTAGGTAGAGGCGCGAATCCTGAGATGCATGATCAAGAGGCTTCCTCTTGTTAATCCCGAACACAGGTTGTCCACATGTCACATTATCGTGCTTTGCCTAATTTGACTGATTCCCTGATTTGATTTTTTCTGATTCCTGCCATACCTAATTCCTGATTTGACAATCAAAGAATTAGTTCCTGCAGTTGATTCTTATCGTTGCTCTTCATAATATTACGAAATGAGTTTTCAAAAATAAAAAATTTAAAAACATTGAAAGAAGTAGATGATTGACTCAAATCACTTGCGTAGAGCCGCATTAAAAATTACTAATAATGTTCACGCACAAACATCGAACTCACATATAAAGGGCGATCCTCAAAAAGAGAATCAACATAGTTTTTTTTCCAGAGAATTCGAGAATTCCAAGCGGGAATATAAAAGAAACTGTTGTGGAGAAGACGAGAGATTTTTTAATTCTGTTATGATTGATGTTGTCTGCTTATGTGCTGTGTTTTGTGTTCTTGTGGTCTTGAAAGTAAAATGAATATTAAGTTATGTCATCATTTCATCATGTGTCTCAGAACTGAAATATAAAAAATGACTTTTCACATTTAGAAAGTAAAGAAGAAAAAAGGATATACCCGAACATTAAATATAGACATATTAAACAAGTAATGATGTTCAAAGTCTTGTTATATATATATATATATATATATATATATATATATATATATATATATATATATATATATATATATATATATATATATATATATATATATATATATATATATATATATATATATATATATAATTTGTGTTTGTCTTTTAGATTAGGTATTTTTTAATTGTATGTCAATTGCAAAATGTTTCATAAAAAGAAAACCAATTAAATAATCTGTTTTGGTGTATTTAATTGCAAAATATTTCATTGTTCACACAAGTGATAAATAAACAAAATTGAAATGAATGCAGAGTAAATACTTTCTCTGAAAATAATATATGACTAGAATACAAGTCACTTCATAATTTCAGACACATTTTTCGAGAATTTGACACGTTGAACACAAGCCTGCGGTGAATGTGTTCAATTGTTTACTAAATGTATTATACACTCATTTCCATAAATTAAGTATAATTCAGAATTATATAGAAATTGAACTCTAAAATGAAAATTTTACTTGTAGAATTATCACGCATATCTTGAAGAATAATATTCAAATTACAAGAAACAACCAGATTGCGCCGATAGTACGTCAAAATGACGAGAGTGTAAGGAATGATTGCAAAGAAGTAAAATTATTCACAATCGCTTTAAAAGCCATTCAGTACAATAACCGCATAGTTATGGCACAAAGGAAGCATTTGGATGATGTTTTACGTGGTAATATTATCGGCCGTCTGGAATGCGAACGTAACCAGCTGGAAGTATCCGAAGAACTTGGAATCGGCAAGAGTATCATCTCCAGGCTTTGTCAACGGTTCCAAGCAACGGTAATGTGAGTAGACGTTACAGAACATGTCGCCCCCTACTTACAACGCCGAATGAGGACCAGTATTTGGCAGTTACTGCCAAAAGAAACAGACGGAGTACATAATCAGACCTGTCTCGTCATTACTCTTTAGCTAACGGTACGACAATTTCAAGGCAGGCCGTGTTTAGACGCTTTGGGCAAGTTGTTCTATATGCTCGTAGGCTTGTCAGAAGTGTTCCATTCCAAGGCGCTCCTACATTGTACCGCTGCAACCTTCCTCGGTTAAGTTTCTTTGGTCCCTTACGTGCCTCATAGTCATCACAAGATTTCTCTACATCTTGTCTAGTTTTGCTCCAATAGAAGCGTTCTCGAACTTTCTGAAGAGTCTTCAATACTCCGAAGTGGCCTCCAGTTGAGCTACTATGTAATTTTTTCAAAATATCTGAAATTCTTGATTTTGGAAGAACAAGCTGCTATTGGAAAATACGTCCATCATCGGACTCCCATTTCCTGTATAACACGCCCTTTCTAATATGGAGTGAGTCCCAAAGAGCCCAATATTGCTCAATTGCAGGACTGTAGGTGGAGATGTCCTGCCAACTTGGTCTCATACTCCAGTATAATTAGTAGGTCTCATACTCCAGTATTCTTTTAATTCAAAAATTGGATTTATATTTGGGTCTTCTTCTTTGGGCTTCTCTAAGTCCTTCATCACTCCATGGGTCTGGTTTCGATGGGGGTGAAACAGCAACTTGGCGTACCGAAGGATTTACTAATTGATAGTTCTTCTCTACTCTAGAACAATATCGGTAGCTTCCATTACATGGTTTTCTTTTATAAAGCATCAGCATTTCCATGAAGAGTTCCTTTGCGATGACATATTTCAAAGTCAAACTCCTGGATTCGTTGAATCCATCTGGCTACCTGTCCTTCTGGATTTTTAAAATTTAAAAGCGAGGTTAAGGATGCGTGGTCTGTCAACTTTCTTCTATAGAGATAATGGTGGAAATGTTCTGTGGCTTTAACGATTGCCAGCAATTCCTTCCTGGTTGTACAATAATTTCGCTTCGGTTTCGACAAACATGTACTCCAATAAGCAATAACATGTTCTTTATCATCAATTTCCTGAGACAAAACAGTTCGGATATTTCCGTTGCTGGCATCTGTGTCTAAAATGAATAATTTTTCGGGCTGGGGATATACAAGAACGGGTGAAGATGTTAATGCCTCCTTCAGTTGCTTAAAAGCTTTCTCACATCCATCTGTCCACAGAAATCCCTGTTTAACTTCAGTCAACTTGTGAAGGGGTCTGGCAAGATTTGAAATTCCCTTAACAAATTTACTGTAATACGTGTATAGTCCAAGAAAACTTCTTAATTGGTGGACATCTTCTGGATGACTCCAGTCCTTAACTACAGAGATATTTTCAGGATCTGTTCTTACACCTTCAGCAGAGATTATTTGTCCCAGATAGCGTACTTCACATCGAAATAAGTTACATTTGCAAGAATTCAGCTTCAGGTTGGCCATTATTAATTTTTCCAGCCCCTTTCGGATGTTTCTTAGATGGTCTTCTAATGTGCGTCCTACAATGATGATATCGTCCAAATATACCAAACAGGCTTCGTAGAAAAGTCAGAGTAATACTGTCTCCATCAGGCGCTGAAACGTTTCAGGTGCATTGCAAAGTCCAAATGGCATAACCTTGAACTGCCAAATTCCTTGTCCTGTGGTGAACGCAGTATTTTCCCGATTCTCAGGATGTATCTCTAATTGCCAGTAACCACTCTTGAGATACAAAGTCGAAAACCATTGATTTCTGGATAAAGTATCAAGTGTACCGTCAATCCTAGGAAGAGGGTAACTACACTACTGGCCATTAAAATTGCTATACCAAGAAGGCGACATTCTACAAACGTGAAATTTATACGAAAGGAAGAAGGAGATGTGATATGCAAATGATTAGCTTTTCAGAGCATTCAGACAAAGCAGGCACCAGTAGCTACACCAACATTGTGTTTAAATGAGGAAATTGTTCAGCTGGTTCCTCATACACAAATTACATTTAAACGTTGTTGCCTGGTGAAAAGTTGTTGTGGTGCCTCGTGTAAGAAGGAGAAATGCGTATCAGCACGTTTCTGACTTTGATAAAGGTCGAATTGTAGCGTACCGGGATTGCGGTTTATCTTATCGCAGTAATGCTGCTCACGTCTGTTGAGATCCAATGACTGTTAACAGAACATGGAATCGATGGGTTCAGGACGGTAATACGGTACGCCATGCGGTATCTCAACGGCCACCTATCACTAGCAGTCGAGAAAACAGGCATATTATCCGCATGGCCGTAATGGGTCGTGCAACCACGTCATGAGCCGTGAGTCAAGAAACGGGGTCGTTTGGAAGACAACAAGTGTCTGTACGATCAATTCGACGACGTTTGCAGCAGCATGGACTCTCAGTTCAGAGACCATGGCTGCGGCTTCCCTTGACGCTGCGTCATGGACAAGAGCGCCTTCAATGGTGTGATCAACGACGAACCTGGACGCACGAATGGCAAGACGTCATCTTTTCAGATGAACCAGGTTCTGTGTACAACATCATGATGGTCGCATCCGTGTTTGGCGGCATCGTGGTGAACGCACACTGGCAGCGTGCATTCGTCATCTCATACTGGCCCATCACCTGGCGTGATGGTATAAGGTGCCATTGGATACACGTCTCGGTCACCTCTTGTTCGCATTGACGGTGCTTTGAACAGTGCACGTTACATTTCTGGTGTGTTACGACCCGTGGCTCTACCCTTTATTCGAGCCCTGCGAAACCCTACGTTTCAGCAGGATAATGCCTGATAGCATGTTGCCAGTATTGTACGGACCTTTCTTGATACGGAACATGTTCGGCTGTTACCCTGGCCAGCACATTCTCCAGATCTTTCACCAATAGAAAACGTCTGGTCAATGGTTTCCGAGCGACTGGCTCGTCACCAAACGCCAGTCATTACGGTTGATGAACTGTGGTATCGTGTTGAAGCTGCATGGGCATTTGTACCTGTACATGCAATCCAATCTCTGTTTGACTCAATGCCCAGGCGTATAACTGTTGTTATTACTGCCAGAGGTGGTTGTTCTGGGTACTGATTTCTCAGGATCTATATATATATATATATATATTTAGCCAAATTTTTTGAAAATTTAATCACTTGTTATTTCTATTATAATATATTTGTCCAATAAATATCATTTTGTTATCTGCATTTCTTCCTGGAGTAGCAATTTTAATGGCCAGTAGTGCATCTTTTTTAGTGATGTTGTTTAACCGACGATAGTCAACGCAGAATCGGGTAGAACCATCTTTCTTCCGAACGAAAACAAGCTCAAGGACTCTCTAATGGCTCAATAATGTCATTCTGCTGCATTTCCATCAGAAGATTATCTATCCACCTCTTTCTGCTTAGCGAATGGTAGTCTTCTCGGATGTTGTTTAATGGGTGGATGATTTCCTGTATCCATTCGGTTCTGCGTCATTTTGATTCGCTCAACATCATCTGACTTCTTGGGAAAGAGGTCTCCGAATTCTAATAATAGATTTCCTGCAGCATTCCTCTGTTTATCATCTAACTCTGCATTCTGAAGGAGTTCACTAATTAGAATGTCAGGAGACTCAGATAGCGTTTCTTGACAATTTCGGTTAATACAGGTCACCGGAGTACAAGTCGCCAGAACTTTTTCTTTTATTAGTTTTGCCTTATCGCTTAGATTAGCAACTCTTACATTACATTTCGTGAAAGGTCGACGAGTGAAGAAGCCATTAGTACTCCTTTAACGCTATTGTCAGAATCTGGATATTCATTCAATCCATAATGAAAATTATTATCTTCTGCAAGAGCTCCGGAAACTATTTTCTCAGTTCTTGGTGGTAATGTTGCTTCACTCTTTGCAGTTATATGATGGACTGTTTGAATATTTGAGTATTTCGTCTTAAAAATCACTGTGTTTTCAGAACATGAGTTTAGTTCATTTTTTTAAAATCTAACTTGAAATGGTTTTCTTTAAGGAAATCCCCTATCCGAGAATAAATTCATCTTTTATATCAGTGACATATGCCATATGATGGTACATGGCATTACCAAATGCAATGCTTAGATTGACTTTTCTATGCACTTTAATCTTATTACCAGTCACAGTTTGGAGGGTAATGCAGGGCGGTGTCTAGATGAGTTTGTCATCAAGTTTGCAAACCAGATCTGTCTTAATGATGGTTACGTTGGCTCCAGTATCGATTATCATTCTGCAGGGAACTTCGTTGACATGTCCCATAACGAAAAGTCCGTTGTCACCACCACTTACGGAAGAAATGTGAAACAATTTGAAATGGGGCTTCTAACTCTCTGAACTTCTCCGCCCCACGAGATGGCCACATATTAGTTTCCCTGCTGTGGTGGAAATTATTTTCCACCATCTTTTGGTTTCGGGCAATCTCTACGGACATGTCTGACTGCACGGCAAGTTTAACACTGAATTTTCGTGTTTCTGCCACTTTTACTCAATTTTAAGCTACGGAATTTTCACCGCTGCTCTTCAATTTGTTTTCTTAGATCATAGTCTGTATCAGTAGCAGAGACGGCTCTGATTGAGTGCCGGTCCTTACGCGCGGCCTGCTGGGCAGCCTCTATCTTAAGTGCGTAGACTACAGCAGATCTGATATCTTTGACATCGGTGAGTCTAAGCGTTTTCTGTATATCCGGATCCCGCACTCTATCGATGAAGTGATAGAGAGCCAGATCTTGACGCGTCTCAACTGGGCAGTCTGAAAATGCTAGATTGGAAAGTCGCTGAATATCGGCAGCTAATTCTTGGAGACTTTTACCCACTTTTTGATAACGGGACTTTAACTGTAGTCTGCTTTAGTGCACTTTTCTCCAAACCGCAGCTCAAGCGCACTAGATAGGGACTTGGAAATCATGCCTATGCTCTTCCGGAAGCGTCTGGGGGATTTTGGCCGAGTCTTCTCTTAAAAAAGTCGCCAGGTGAAAAGATTGAGCTCGGGGATTCCATCCATTAGCTTCCACTACCATCATAAACTGGATCTTGTATACTTGCCAGGATGATTTTCCATCGAATGTTGAGAGTTTAATCGTGGCTATGGAAAGCATAAATGCCACGTTGGATTCGTTATGTCTGTTTGAAATTTGCTTCTTCAAGCTTTCAGTCTCCTTATTCATATTGTCTAATGCTTCTTCAACGTTTTCTTCTATCTCCAATATCCCTAATGCAAGTTCAGGCAAAGAAAGAGACAGAAGCAAAACAAATGCGACTGTTCTGTAAAGTCTATTTACTAAACAAAAGGTAAAGAGCAAGAAAGATGCTACATGTTTTGCATTATTAATAATAATTGCAATTTTTACTTCCTGGAACATAATTCAAAAAAGAACCTATTTACAAAAAAAAAATATACGATGGTTGATATGATGGCTAATACATAGTATGTCCCCCTGATGACGCAATACAGGCCGTACAACGCATAAGCATGCTAAGTATCAAATTATCGATCCGATCTTGAGGAACATTACACCACTCATCAAGCAATGCTCTCCAAAGTTCCGGTACATGTGGGAGGGGGTTGTCGGGCTACAATTCGTTGGGCTATCATGTCCCACACATGCTCTATTGGATTCAATTCCGGTGAGTATGCTGGCCAAACCATACAAGTGATATCTTCCGATTGATGGCATTCGTCAACAATGTTTGCGCGATGAGGACGGGTGTTGTCATCCATAAACAGAAATTCGGCACCCATGGCGCCCCGAAACAAACGTACATGTTGTTTCGGAATGACATCCTTATAGATGTGGCCTGTCATGATTACATTCTGAACATGCAGGTTAGTTCTGGAACTCAGAATAATTCCTCAACTCGGGAGTGACCTGTGCTGTAACGTCTTCTCCCATTACCATCATCTTGGAACTGTTGCCAAAGCCTGGAGATGACACTCTGGGCGATTCCAAGTTTCTCAAATACTTCCAGCTGGGTACGTCCACATTCCAGACGGCCGATAATTCTACTACGAGTAAAACATCATCCAAATAATTCTTTTGTGCCATAACTATGCGGTTATTGCATTGAAAGGCTTTTAAAGCGCTTGTGAACAATTTTAATTCTTTGCAACCATTTCTTATATACCCCTCTATTACACTCCCTTCATTGTGCCGTACTATTGGCGCCATCTAGTGGTTTCTTGTAATTTGCATATCATTCTTCTAGATGTTTGTGATAATTCTACTTGTGAAATTTTTATTTTAGATTTCAATGTCAATTTCTGCGTGATTCTGAATTATCCTGAATTTAAGGCATGAGTTTATTTCACGCACTGATCTATGATATTCCGAAGTAAATTTAATCCGTTATTTTTTTTTTTCATTTTCTCTTAAATATGTTATATTATTATAAATAGGTATCAATAATGTTGTTAATTTATATATTAAGTAAGTATTACCCAATTTTTTTAGAATGTTATCAGAAATATGCATTTTGTCAAGCATTTTATTCAGTTAAAATAAAATATTGTATACTTAAAATTTCAAAATAAATTAACAAAATATTTTATAAAGAGTTTTATAATATTTTCACTATAAAAAGGTTGCCTTAATATATTGAAATTTTTTATCCAAATTTTTTCATTTATTTGGAAATTCAATCTTTAAAAATAAAAGTAAAGCTACATAAAGAAAAATTCCTCAGAAGTGAAGCAAATTTCAACTCAATTTCTTATTTAAGGTGTGTGTGATGATTTCTTAAATAATTTTTCTATTTGAAAACAAACATAATATAATTTATCTTGTTCAGATGTTTAAATAATAGAAGCAAAAATTTAAATGAAGATGATAATATTACTTACACATTTTTGTATATTTTATAAATTTCTGTTGTAATGTTTGCTTTTAATAGTGATGAATTTAATTAATTATATCAAATAACTTTTGTATACTTTAGAAATAAATATTATAATTATATAGAATATATTATATAAGAAATATTATCTAAAGTCAAAACTTTTTTTAAATTAAAAACATTTCTGAAAAAAATCGTGTAAAAACACTTATTTTAAACTTTCACGTCAATTATAAGTGATTCATTTAGTTTTTTTTTTTTTTTTATATATCACAAAATTTATACAATTCAAAATAGCTTTTAATCTGAATTTAATTTGAAATCCACAATTTTCTTAATGAAAGTCCAGCTTACAAATATGTTTTATATTTTAAAATTTAAAAAATAAATTTTTAATCTGTCTGGAATTAATGTTGAAAAATACCAAAACATTCACAATGATAGTTTATTGAGTATATATAGAAAATTTTATTGAACTAAATAAAATTTCTTAGATCACTTTAGAACTAATTTCTAATTCGTATGTAGGAATATTCTGATTAACTTATCCTGATGATATTAAAACCATGAGTCTTTTCGATGATGCTCATCATAAATATGCTGCTTCCGATTTAATGACAGAAAAAGAGATTCTATCAAAGCATCTTTACGTGTCTCTTTTGTGTTGATGCAGCTGCTGAAGACTCAGGGGATCCCTGGCTAGAGGGAGAGTTTTTTTTAAAAAAAACAACATTCTTGAAAAGCCCAGGCTTATGAATTCGGCCTTTTTCATTGGACTCTTACTGTATAAGAGCAATCAGCGAAATTTTTATGCAAATTTAAAAACACATTATAATACAAATTTAACATTTTGTTAAGATAGAATATACAAAAACATTTATTTGGCATGTACTGAGTGGAAGTTTTGAACATATAGACGGAAAAATACGAATTTCTGTCTCTCTAATATGAACTTTTTTTACAGACCTTTTCTTATGATATTTTTTCCAAAGAGAAAACCTTTCTGAAAGGCACCATACAGTACAAGAAAATTAAACAACATAATTATCTCCCTTTAAAGATACATAAAATACGTTCAAACTATTTAGAATAGCATTAAAGAAATAGTTAAAAGAAAAAATGTCTTTATAATGTTCTACATTAAAATATAAATTAATTAAAAAATTTATGCATTTGTTATGATAAGTTACTTCTTTGTGTAAGAATATAAATAATGTATTAACTAAGTAGTTTATTCGTGTATCAAAACCTAATAAAAATATGTTTAAAAAAAATCTTATAAAGAATATGATTGAGCTTACTGATCTATTTGATTGGGGATTCTTTCTCGTACAGCTTGTTTAAATTTATATAATTAAAAATGTACATAAAATTCTAGTTTTATATTTTACCATTCTACTTTTTATTAAACAGTCATAATTTTAAAAGACAGCAGACAGCTTGATTAATGAATTATTTTACTTTGATTTCCCTAGTAACCCAATAAAAAAAAAATCCTAAATTTGAATAGCCAATGTAGCTTGTGTTTCCAGTCGCTCCATTTACTTCCTCCATCTTTTATTTGGTCATTTCTTCCCGAGCAGACCCCTCACCACTAATTACTGTTGATATTTTTTTTCCTGACGTAATATGTGCGGGGCAGGGAGGAGTGCATTTCGTGTATGAATCATGTGACCCTGTGATTTCAAAAATGAAGTCAGTCGGTGCGCGGTGCTCGCTCACGAGTCTCGGCTTCTCCTGGATTGCGTTGCCCACCTTCAAACTGTGAGGAACTTCCATCATTTATTCAGTAAGTATTAAAACTAATACGTAATGTAAGAAGTAAAACTTCTTCTAAATAGGAGAATGTAGAATAAGTTGTTGAAATTCTGGAATTTACATGTACGCTAAGGAGATGGATAGATTTTTAATAGGTATCTCTGGATTTCAAATGCATTAAATTTCATCTCTAAAATTAGACATAAATTTATTAATTTCCTATTTAAAGAATATTGTTTTGAAAACAATGACATCAAATATGACAGATGTCATTCACATTAGTGCTTTGATAAAAAAAAATTTTGAACAGAAATATGTATCAAAATAGAATTTGAATTCTGAAAATAATTTAATCACCAACAGCTAAATCTAAACTTGTATTCTAAATTTGTATAAATTTTGAGTTATTAACGGAGTAATTCATATCCTACTTTATGTATATATATATATATATATATATATATATATATATATATATATATATATATATATATATATATATATATCATTATTAATATTATTAAACTTAAGCATAAAATCATTAAGATCTAAAAGTCTTTAATGCCAATTTCCTATTCCATTGATGGGGAACGACTTCTCCTCCTTCAAACTGTTTTGTTCCCTTTTATGAGTAGTAACTACAGCGCAGGGCTTGGTATTTCCATGCAGATATCATTACATATTCTATTCGCTATTTTGTTGCAACTAAAACTAGGCTTATTTACTTATTGAATTTTTCTTTACTTTTGTGTTTTTCTTTTATTTACTTTACTTAGTATGTATTCCAAGAAATTTAAGAAGAAAAAGATTAATAAAAATTAATCAAAGAATTTAGCCCTGTTTCTCATCGTGGATAGATGAGAAAATTATTCTTACACATCGCTATTTTCAGCAAAGATTGAAACTGCAAAGATTATTATTATTATTATTATTATTATTATTATTATTATATTATATTATATTATATTATTTACGACTCTTATGCAGCCTATTGGGCCAAGCTGGCAGCCGAATGTTTCGCGCTCTTGCCTTCGGTTCAACAGTTCGTGGGTTCGAATCCCACCTTGGGCATGGATGTTTGTAGTGGTTCGGAATCCACTTTAAGCCGTAGGCCCCAGTCTAATTAGGACTCGTGTGCAAAAAATGACCGTTGAGCGACAAACAAAAACAGCCTATTGGAAAACATTTTTATGCAGTGATGAAACCAACGTAATACTCTGGACAGAACTGGAAATCAGTCAACAAAATAAAATCCCTGAAGGAATTTTTAGCTCATTTTCTTTCAATCGTTTCTTTTAAGTGATGGTCTCCGGTGATCATTAGAAGTACAACACATTGTTTATATGGTCTTTTCAAATTCTATTATATTGATTGATAATAAGAAAATGTCCTTCAGATATTTCCTACATAAAATACGTGCTGTATATTACTTACAAATTAGAAATTAATATATTGAAAGTATATCTGTAGTTACTTTTATTTTTTAAGTGTGGTTAAATAATAAAATTCTTAAAATGTACTTGTTTAAGAAAAAGATATATTTAAATTATATACATACACAACAAAGCAGAAAATTTTGATTTCTAATGAAAATTGAAAGAAAAATTGATTGATTAAGCATGAACAGTTTTAAAAAAATTAAACAAAACAACTAGAAATATCTGGTATCCTAAAATTGCATTAGTAACACTTTAGGAGGTTTTTATTCATTTCTGCGGTGATAGGAAAACTAACCCCCGTCCTTTAAAAAACATACCATTTTTACTACTGAAAGAATTTTGCTTGAAAATTTAAAAACTAACTTCATTTCATGAAGCACTTTAGTTTGACGCGAAATATATATTTATTCCACTTTTGCTGTTATCGCGTTTGAGGCAACTTCTCATTAGATTATGGCTATAAACTTAAATATCTTTTGCAACCAATAAATAATTTATCAAGTATAAATTAGAGATTTTAAAACTGAGCAAGGAACAAGAATGAAAAAACTAGTTACATTTTAGAGGAAATATAAAAGCAGCACTTACAAAACAGTGTTCCTTTATCACATGCTGGGGTTTGAAAATTAAAACATATTTATGGTAGTTTAAAGAATACTCGTTTTTTTTTTTTTTTTTTTTTTTTAAAATAATAAAAAAGTAGTTACAATTTTTATATCTATTTAAAAATTTTAAGGTTAAATTCACATTACAGAATTGTAAGTTTGGAAATAACTATCCGTGATATTTCTCTGACTATAAATATCTGATTACTTACGAAATTATGACATCATCTGTAATTAATTTTTATTTTTAACAAATTTTGTTACTATGTCTCAAAACATGAACAAATTTGAAATTATTTAAAATGATGAAAATTCACGAGTGAAGAAATTCTAAGTTTGCTTGAAGTTGATCTTTATATAGGAAGACAAATCTTCTGTGTCAGAATTTCTGAATAATGAGCATTATGCTCAAGAAAAGAAGATTGGTTTTAAGATTTGTCAAACAAAATGCGCTCTTGCCTTCGGTTCAACAGTTCTTGGGTTCGAATCCCACATTGGGCATGGATGTTTGTAGTGGTTTGGAATCCACTTTAAGGTCCCGGTCTAATTAGCCCTCATGTGCAAAAATTGACCATTGAGGACAAACAAACAAAATGCGAACAACGCTCCACTATCTAAGTTTTAATTGTAACCAAAAATTCTGCAATTTGTATTGCAGTAAAGTATTCAAGAAAATTTTACGAAAAAGAATTTTAACTATCATCAAAGAAAAGGCAAGGCTAAAATTTCAAGCTTTTTGTATTAGATAAATACGTGTAGTGAAAGAATACTCGCAGAATTATATGTATATATAAGAACATTGAGACAAAACATTGAATGGGTAGAAATTTTACTTTTTGAAAAAAAAATAGAAATTCAGCCTTGACTGACAATGCAAGTTACCGAGTATGGTTTATCAATTGTCTCCTTGTAAAAATTGCCATGGTGGATACACAGAGATAATTTCGAGTACCTTTGACTAATTGTAAATTATATATATATATATATATATATATATATATATATATATATATATATATATATATATATATGGTGCATTCATATATATTTTAGCTTGATTTGCAAAATTTTCTACATAAAATCCTACTCAGAAAGTTTTTGTTTTTTGATACTTAATATTTATGCAGATAATAAATAAAATGACAAAATTAACTCCTTAAAATTAATGCTTGCTTAAAATTGAATATTGATTAAGTCTAGGAACTTGCAAGAGAGAAAATCACAAGATCAATAAGAGTGGGAGACAATGAAGACATAAAGAATTAGACGGAATTCCTTAGCTATTCACCAGTGAGATTATTTCACTTTCCCGAAAACCACACTTTTTATGCTTGGATGAGATACCTGGAGTAGCCATCAAAGTCTCCGGATTTTAATCATTAGACCAAATGTGGAATGGGAGTTCTTACACAAAGATTTAAAAACTCTTAGGGTAACGTTGAATTATTACTCCTATTTCCTACCATTGGCTGTCTGAAAACTTTAAATCACTTTAAACCTGACTTAAAGTTCCTTATTTGAACAACTTATAAATTCTATTATCATGAAACAAAACCGTTTTGAATAACTTATATTGAAACATGTTAACAGTAAATATTTTATTTTTTTTCTTTTTCCTTAGCAAAAAAGAAACTATTTCAAGTCTTAAAATACAAATTTAACGTAATCAATTCGTCTAAAACATTATATACCTAATTTTTTTGTATGTTTAGAGCACTCATCTATTAAGTTTAGTTTTGTTAGACAGCATGCTATCCAAATGCCTTCACTGAGATATCCCGGAGAAATTACACTTTGCAAATAATGATCCTTAGAAGAAAAACAAACATCAAGCTAATTGGTTTATATAGAATTATATTTTAAATTAGATACTTTAACTTTGAAATTTAGTAAATGTTTTTACTCATTGGCATGGCTACTCATAACATGAAGTATCTCTTCCATATTCAAAATCAGGCCATTTAAAAGTCGATCAGAATGAGTCAGGTAATATTCAATTAGATTTTAAGTATTTGGAATTAAGTAAGTAATCCATGCAATTTAACAACGTAAATTGTTATAAAATAGTTTTAAAAATAAAAGTTTGCTGAAAGACATATCAAAAAATTATTTAAATATAAAAAAGTTTCCGTTTAAGAAGTAAAGAAAGTTTCAGTTCTGAATGAAAATTTTTATTTTAAAAAATACTTTTTGTATGTAGTTTATATTCGCTATATTTATTTTGTTAAAATTATACAAACACACACACACACGTATATATATATATATATATATATATACATATATATATATATATATATGCATGTAGTATGATAGTATATACATATAGATAACTTTATCATTTTGTTCATAGTTTCAACAAAAATATTTAAAGATTTCGCAATAGTGCTTTGGGTAGTAGGATTTTCCTTTAAAACATGAGATGTGACTTTGAATTTAATGAGAGAAGTACGTATCTTTGTTTGGAATACATTTTTGTGCATATTTCTGATTCAAATCTTAACTTTGGTGCTTCTTTTTTTTTCATATTGATTATGCCGCTTATTGATAACTAAAACTTAGATTTTCACAGCTTTTTTAATCGCTGAATAAGAGCATTTCCCTTCAGTTTGCACAAAAATACTGCCTTCCAACTATTGTTTATTTTTCTGCATCATTTTAAGGAATATTTTTAATTCTGCAGATGATAATTAACCCCTATAAAATTTTGAGATCAATTAAATACTTAATTTAAAATTAATATTTGATTTCATGGAAAAAATTATACTCGTTACATAAACATGTGAACACCCTCTGTAGATGAATATTTAATGAAAATATGGCATTGCCTGTCAAGTACAATTTGTGAGATTAGTTTATTTGTATTTTTTCCTTAAAGTTATTACAGTTTTTAAACGGAAAAACCTGCGAAATCGAAGTTCCATAATTTATTGAAAAAACTCCGCACACTTGATTTTGATGCAAAGCAATATAAATTTGGGGGAAAAGAATGATGGACCTTGAACTGAACATTTACATAACACCTGCTGATGATTATAGCATGATTGAATTTCGTTAAAAATAGTGGGCAGAGTATTTGACCTGCACGTCACGTGTTGCTGGAAGTAATCGCATATCCTCAGTATGATTTTTTGTTTATCAGTGAAGTTTCAAATCGCAGGACCTTTTTATTTTTTTTCGATCTAGTCTTCTCAAATTACGAACTTCAGAGATGTCATAGAATTTCAAAATTAATTCATGACTGAGGTCTGTAAGTTACATCACATCTGAAGCATTCTAAATACATTTCAACTTGGTTATTCTATTCAATAATGGAATAAATCTGAATAATAGAATACTAAATTAATTTTTGCATGATAAATTAAACTTGATCTATTGAAAATTGTGTCTTAGCAAATGTTAATGCGGACAGTAATCATGGTCTAAGCAGAATTTTTTGTCGTTGGAATTTTTCATAATTTTTTTAGTCACAATAGAATAATTTCAGCTTCAAAACATCTCTCTTATAAAAAAAATTATCTTACTTTTGAGTTTTCACTACTTTGTTGGTGTATCAAAAAGGTAATTTTATAGATTTATTAAATTCTTTTGATTTATTTTGTCTCACAAAATGATGAATGAATGAATACAAATTCTCTTGGATTTTTCAATTGATCAATATTCTAAAGTTTCGCTTAATCCTTCTGATTATATTATTTTAAAATTTATTTGGTATGCAAGCATCTTTTAGCAAGAATTTTGACTTATTAAGACTGTATTCTTAAGAAAAACAACAAAATTTTCTTATTTAGCACGTGATAAATAGCGTTTTTTAATAAAACTTATTTTAATTATGTATCTTTAAGTAGTTATTTTACAATAATAAAGCAATGTATTTGAAAATGAAAGGTCATAATCAATCATATAAATGGTTATCGATTTTAAATTTTTTATTTCTATTATTTATATGCAGTAAATGTATACTTCAAAGCCTTGAACAAAAGTAAAGCTTCAGATCTATTTACAATTACAATTTTCATTTAAAACAATTTCAATTCAAAATTTAAGAAAAAGGCTTTCATAAATGAAATAAAGATCATTTACCTTATTTTTGTAGCATAAATGAAACATTTTATTGCATCAAATGCAGTTATAATAATATAAACAGACGAAGTATATATCAATAAATGTATGTAGGCTCAAATGTGCTTAAGTTTCTATTTTATATTAACAAGTATAAAAAGTTATTTTATATTATTCATAACAAGTCTCCAACATTATTCATAACATATATTATTCATAACAAGTTAATAAAAAATCTATCAAAACTAATGTCTTAAACATGTCAGAATCTATCTAAAATATTTATGTTCTATATTATAAGTTGCAAACAATTAAGTACATAATTTATTAATCGTGTGAAATATGACGTTAAAAGACATAGACATTGTGAATGCGCATTTTTATTAAGCGCGATATATTTATGTTCATTTTCATGTTCAACTTTTGTTCATGTTAATAAAGTTTACCATAATTATGATAATTTGAAAATTTCAAACTTATTCACTAAATATATGGTTCTTTTCAAAATCCTTACAGAAAGATATATATATAGATATATTGAATAATATAAATAAGGAAAACTTACTTGTAAAGAAAAAAATAAACAATGTCTCGAAATCAGACAAGTATAAGACCAACTATGACATTAATTTAAATAAAATCCTTTTCAATTTTTAATTGAAATGCCCAAAGCTACTAGTTTCTTATATCCTACCCTCTTAGTATCTCATTATGGAAGAAAGTATTTTATGTAAATATCGCTCTTTTTAACTTAGATATGAATACTTTGATAATGATATTTTTAGAAGATACATTAAACTGAAACTTTAAAATTTTCATTTATTGTGAAGAAAAAAAATGTACAAAACTAACATAAAAAGGAAATCATAATAATTTGAAACAATGCGAGAATTTATAATACTCTTTATCATATCATCATTATGATCAGAATTTTGAAGTGTAAAAATAAACTAATATTTCAAATACTATTTATTTATCAATAAAATTATTTTTCAACATTCCTTTCAAAATATTACGATTATTTCAAATAATTCTTTTTATTCTTGTTAGTAAGAAATGGCCCTATAACTACAAACCAAGTCATAAAATTTCAAATAATGATTCAGAGCAAATGCACTCACTTCCAAAAGTTAAGCACGAAGATATAAAATTCAAAAGAATCAACAAATATTGTTTGGATTGACACAAAATTCGGCAGGAAAGTGGCATATATATATTTATGCATAAAATAAAATCAATAATTATCTACAAAAATGTAAAAAATATTAAATTTTTGCAAGTTATCAGATAATGACAAACTAGAGATTTAAACATAATGATGTATAAAATGAAAATAAACAGCATAGAATGAATAAAAGACATAAATAGGGTATGTGATCCCCCCTCATCTGTATACAAAGTTTATACCCTGTGACCATGCTTTCAATAAGGTGATCAACCACCGCAGAATTAAGTAATAGCCATTCTTCTTGTAGAGCAATTTCTAGCTCAATACGAGTGGCTGGAGGTAAGAAACGTGAAGATACAGCACGGCCGAGAGCATCCCAAAGATTTTCAAAGGGATTAAGGTCGGTCGAATATGCTGGCTACGCCATACGCACAATCCCTTCACTCTCCAGGTAGTCATCGACGATGTCAGTTCTATGGGGACGTGCGTTATATTCTATTAAAACAAAAGTAAGACCAACTGCTGCAGCCTACAATCTCACAATGGGTTCCAGGTCTTCATCTCGATCCGCACAGCCGTCACAGAACCCCTTTTCAAGATGTGCAGGTAAGTGTGATATCCTATTGAAATCCTTGTCCACAGCATAATGATTCCGCCTCCAAATGCGTGATGTTCGGTGATATTTTGGGACTGATTGCGTGTTTCTTGTTCGCACCATATCCTTATACGCTTGCAATCTGGCTCCAGAGCATATCTTAACTCATCAGTAAACATGACATTGCCCCAGTCAGACGCAGTCCAATTGACATATTCTCGGCACCACTTTAATCATGCCGCTCTTGATTGACAAATACAATCTCGAGGTACCCGGGTGTACAGTCCACTCATATGTAATCTTCGGTGTATGGCAGCTGCAAATATCACCTTATCAATGAACTCTTTAACCATAAATCTCACACGTGTGGGGGTCAACCTGCAATTCCGCTTGCCTACAATCACAATATAATGATCTTCCGCGAAGTTTGTAACCCTCGGGCGACCGGCTATGGGTCTTCGGAGAATTGTCTGTATGCCTTGAAATTGTTTCCATAAACGTGAAATTACAGAATGATGAACGCCGAAGAAAAGAGCAACATGTGAGATTGACTGTCCTGCTTCAATGCGCCCCATAGCACAACAGCCCTCTGAATCTTTCATTCGTCTTCTGGAAGTCATAGAAACTCGTATGTCTTGAAAACAAATTGAACAAAAGTTTTAAGCACCTTTTATCAGTACTTACAATCAACTTTTGTAACCTTTCATAAAGCTGATATCTTATAAGACTGCCCTTTTTGCATATTTATTGACATGAAAGCGCGATTGGCTGTCACATAACATATTTGCATACTTCCATCTACCTCTGCAGCGATTTGCATCCTCTTCCATTCTGATTGGCTACCGGAAATCAGCATTTTTCTCTCCGTGCTTAACTTGTGGAAGTGAGTGTATAAACTTTTTGTTGGTAAACTCACACGCAATAATTATTTTTAATAATATAGTACTAATTTTTTTCTTATATCATCCGTTAAACTTTATTAAAGTTTATTTTTGTGTTTGGGGCTAATAAGGTCTTCTAAAACATTAAAATTAAAACAAAATAAAATATTCTTTACAATAATAAGAGAAAAAATATTTAGTTGAAATTTTTCCTAAGCGAGTTTTCAATGTAATACTATTAACGCCATTTCTCAAAGGGGAATCTGTATCTTTTTTACAAATTTAATAACATTTTTTGTAACAATATCATAACTTGCTACTCTTAAAATATTCCATAGCTTTTAATAATTTAAGTATATTCTTTTAAACCATTTATTTCTTCTAATTTATCTTCTAAACAATAAATTATTTCAATAAGCTATTCAGTTATTTCTTTTGACTCAAAAATTATTCATTTATATTGGGACTCTCAATAATCTCTACAGCTTCATAACAGCATTTTCTTCTAAACCCCTTATTTTTCATTTAAATTATCAATTATATTTTCTAATTCAAAAACTATTTGTCATTCTTCTCTTCAACAGCTTTTTATAACATCTGTATTTTCTCCTAAATCATATATTTGTTTTCTATATTATCAATTATTAATAAAATTCATTTCTTTTTCTGATTTCAATTATTTATCTTAATACTCTCAATATGTTATATAGCTTTTCATATCATATTTTTCTCTAAATAACTTACTTTTATTCTATTATTCAAATGCAAACTAATAAGCTGTTATCAGTTACACTAAATATCTACTACTTACTCTGTCAAGAAAACTTAAAAGCTAACAAAATATATCAATGATTTACTCTAGCAAAAACTTTGGCTGAACTAAAATATATAATCGTGCATACATATATATACATTGTTTTGCGTTGTGATACAAAATTATAAAGGAATTAAGAAAACAACTTTCGAAATCAAATTTGAAACTAAATATTCTTAAGCTTTTTTATTTTACCTTTAAATTGAACATATTGCACATTTTACTCGAAATGATCACCTTTTGAATTCACGCAGGCTTTAAGTTTCTTTGACCAATCGTTTATTGAGATACGAACTATTTCCATGGGAATTTCCATCACTGCTTTCTTTAAAGAATTTTTAAGACTTTTCAGACTGAAATGCCATTTTTGGCACACTTTTGCTTCCAACACTGACTACAGTTTATAGTCTAGAGGATTCAAATCTGGACTGCTGGAAAGCAAATCTTTAGCTTCTGTAAAGCCTAGCACATTCTCTTTCAACCACCACTGGGTCGTCTTTGCTTTATGAACAGGTGCAGAATCCTATTGAAAAGTTAAATCGTATCCATTGAAGAGGTTTACGTTCAGGGGCTTCACTACTGGTTCTAAGATAGTGTCTTGATATACTTTTGTCTTGGTTTTCACTACTTTCTCACAAAAATGAATCTTAGTAACTACTTCATAAGTGACACTCCACCAAACCATTACGAAAGCAGGATGATGTGTTCTCTGTACGCATTTTTTCTTCTCTTTAGCTTCTTGGAACAGTCTTTGCGTATACGCGATCATTCAGGTGGTTGAAAGATTCTTCAACATCAAATATTTTCTTATCGGTATATAGAATTCTTTTGTGGATGTTATGAGCGTAACATCGCAACACAGTACTTTTGCTTTAAGATCTGGCACTGTAATTTATTTTTAAGAAAATGACCAGTTTTTCTTCGATAACCTATTAGTCTAAAATCTTCGTTAATTATGCGACACATTGTTCTTTATGACACGTTCATCTGTTTGACAAGAAGTGTCTTCTTTTGGTAAGGATTTCGGCGAATTCTCTCTTAATGGTTTGACGAGAGCTGGTGTTCTCACCGAACGTGGACGACTACTTCTAGAACGGTCTTCAAAGCTGTATGTCTTAGAAAATTTCTTAATTGTTTTATAAATGAATAGCCTTTTGATATCTTAATGCTTAAGACCCTTACAAATTTCTGAAGAACTCTTCACTTTTCAATGCAAAGAAGTAACACCTGCACGCTTCTCTACTGAGTTAAAACTATGATTGTTTCATAACAAAATAATTGAAACACTTTGAATTGTTCTGAAAAACTGTCCAGATGATCTCCAAAGATGAAATCAAAATTTTATTTTATTGTCTGTTGCATTTGTATCACAGCAAATGATCTCAAACTTTTGTATCAGAACTTTTATGGCATTATTAGTTATATAAATAGTTATATATAATTTTAAAAATATGAATAATTTATATACCACTGAAAAACTAAAAGTTTAACAAAATTTATCACTTATTCTTGCCAATTAAATTATCCCCAATGAAATATCAATGTTTCATTTCTTGTTAAAATAACTTCTGAGCAAAATAATTGAGTTGTAAGGTAATAAAAAAATTGCTTGTCAAATCTAAATATTCTCAAAAATAATTGATACTAAAAATAACGAACGTATGAAAAAGAATTTTATTACATGTAAATTTCGATATATAACTATGTCTTGTATTTTTCTATCACAGTTCATGTAACTGAAGTATATGGTGTGTGATAGCCTATTATATCCTTTAAATTATTTTTATAATTACACATTTTTTAAGTAGTCATCATTACCACTTACATACACCTCAAATCAAAGTATTTTTAAATTCACATAAATAAAGTTAAATATTTTGCGAAAATAAAAAATATAATAAGTATATAAAATATTAGAAATTTTTTACACGACAAACTTATGCTTGTATGAGAAAAATTGTTTGATATATCTTTTTCTTTAGGTCTGCGTGATTTAAGATCTTAATTTTTAACCTCTGTAATTGACTCACGTGTCTAATGGAAGAGATAGGCTGAAGGAAATAATAGTTGTTCAGGTAAAATAACATGCTTTCTATTTTATTCCAAGAATTCTCATTTATCAAATTACAAGAACTCACAATCTACCATTAAATAGAATTGTGTTCTCTTCTTAAGATAAGATTGATAAATGGTAAATTATAATAAGATTTGCGCTCGTTATTAAGAATGTATTTTCTCTAGTGGTGCGTGTGTACGTTAAATGATGCAACATTACAGAATAACTGTTATTTTATTGTGTATTTATTGTTACTTAAAGGTATATTATTTGAAAACAATATGTACTTCGTGTAAGTTAATAATTCAGTATTTTTAAAGCAATATGAATTTTTTTAATATTTTGCTTTATTCATAAATTAAGGGCGAAACTTTCATGATATGATTCTGACATTTTCTTCTTTACAATGAATAGATAATTGAATCTGAGACTGAAGAGAAATTAAATATGGAAATTTATAATAGAAGACTCAATTAAATAATTTTATTTTCAATTAAAAAGCAAGAGCTCTTTAACATTTATAACCATGGGCATTTTTTGATGCTTTTCATTCGAGAATAACCATTTAATTAATTAAAATATTTAATTGTAATTTAATTTAATATAAAAGGACAAATAAAGGGATGGTGGTAAATGTTTTCAAACACGAAATGTTTTCATTCAACGTATTACGTTTTGAGAAGATTTGAAATAAAATGGTCTAATGAAATAAAATGGTCTATTGAAATAAAATGGTCTAGGGTCTAATGAAACAATTTATGATAGCAAAAATTTTTCTGTTCTGAACATAAGTAAATTTTTTAATATAAGCTACGCCTGTTTTCTGATAACACATTTTTTTATCTTAAACATATCTCTTAATTATTACCAACAAATATTTATGAAATTGATACTTGAAACCACTTCCAAAAGGATTTTCGAGTATCAAATTTGAGAAATATTTGTTGATGGCAATTGCGAGACATGTTTCAGGCAATACATAAACGTATACAGCAAAAATACACACATAATTTTGCATACAAGATCTTGTTTGTGTAGAATTCTGGTTTTGTGAGAAAAGTCCAACAATCTATTTTCTAGGGAAATTTATTTTTATCTGAACTTAAAACCTGTGGTATTTATCAAATAAAAAGTATAATATAAAATTAAATAAAAAATATTTAGTGAACTGTTAACGCATAATATAAAATTAAAACCAACGATAGAGTACAATTTACTTTGTAGAAAATCTATTTATCTAAGCTTTGGGGTTATTGTACAATAAAAAAGGTAGCAAATTTTGACATACTCATCCGAGACATTTGATAAGTAACTGATGAAATCTAACTGTATTTGCAGCACCCTAAAGGCAAAAGAGCATACGTAAAAAAAAATAATAATTAATAAATTCGTGTGTGTGTGTGTGTGTGTGTGTGTGTGTGTGTGTGTGTGTGTGTGTGTGTGTGTGTGTGTGTGTGTGTGTGTGTGTGTGTGTGTGTGTGTGTGTGTGTGTGTGTGTGTGTGTGTGTGTGTGTGTGTGTGTGTGTGTGTGTGTGTGTGTGTGTGTGTGTGTGTGTGTGTGTGTGTGTGTGTGTGTGTGTGTGTTTGTTTGTTTGTTTGTTTTTGTTTTGACTCTATTTAAAATAAATGAATTTCAGTTAACAAAATGTTTTCTTAATTTAATAAAATCAAAATCTTAAGTAATTATAATAAAATTTAATCTTAATTTGCATTTATGACCCTCTTTTTCTCTCTCTCTCTCTCTAGAAGACAGATAAAAAATATTTCATTTAAAATATTTTATTTATTTGTATGCGAAATGATTAAATAAATGTATTTTAATAAAATTCAAATAAAAAAGATTGTTTTTACGGAGGAGAACAGAATTGATCCAAATATATCGTATTAATGCAATATCGAGATGCTTTCAAAGCTATTTCTCCGCGGGAGAATTAAAAATGTGTGTTCTTTTGGTAGCTATCTATATTTTTAACTATCTCTTCCAATTTTAGATAAAGAAGAATTCTGCATCTAAAAGCCTGTATACTTGATGCAGCATATCTGTCTAAGGAAGATAAGGGATTGATTACAGAATTCGGAATAACTGTTTATGAAATCTGAAACAACGTGTCTCACGCATGTTATGTCAATAGATGATCAAGCAAAATTTATCCCTAAATTTCTGTACTTAATAGGCGTTAAATGTACCATACTTATATCATATTTTAAATCACAATTAAAAAATTCATAATAACAAGGTATTATAGCTTACAATAATGCTCATACAAATGCATGCTTTATTAAAAATTATTCATAGTTACTTCATCATATCATACAGATTTTAAATATTCATTATAAATATTATATGATAAATGCATTCTCGATATCACTGGACACACAAAACTGTAGTAAAAAGTATCGGTGATGCGGTTCTTCAACTGTCAGGAATTCCATCATACGGCAGATATCGAAACCAAAAACTGGGCCCACGAGAAAATAGACAAACATAAATGCTCAAATTGTCCGGGTAACCACTCAACCAACTACAAAGGTTGCCCAAAACTCCAAAAACCTAGAATCGTTAAAAAAAATCGACAAATATTACGGGCATAAAACTTTAACTAAAATCAAATTTAGTGAGACCAGGAGTCTCGTATGCACGAGCTACCTTCCCCACCTAATATTCAACAAACTCCTCTGATCGCTTCTTCAGTGAATTCTGGAGAATTTTCAGACTTAATAGCTTTAATTAATGAAACTAAAGACAATTTCAAAGGTATCCTTATTAAGGAACTAATTGAAAAACTAAAAGAAATTAAGTCCCCATAGGATAAACTGTTCAATTTAACTGCATAATTCCAAGATATAGAAAAATAAATGTAATCTAATTTTATTTAATAATTTCTCATACTTACTTTAAAATATCCAATTTATTAACTTATTTTAATACTCAAATTCAATAATTAACTTAAAATTAATAAAACACTAAAATCTTTTTACTCTTTACTCATTCTAAACTTAGCTCCTTCCACTTAAGTATTTTAACCAATAATATGCCAGTTAGATCCAGCTATAGCTAACCATCTCAACAACAGTTCCAGAAGAGAGTGAGGTCCTTCGGACCTAGGTACCTCGAGAAAACAGGCTAAGCCAGCCGGAATTGTCTGTAGTAAAGGATTCACTTTATCCTCCTGTATATCTGAATTTGAATCCAAACATAAAGACATGGGAAATTATAAGTATTAACTTCTAAAAACCGTTTTCAGTTACTTTCCAAGGCATTCACTATAAGGTATCATTGCAATTTACATCGAATGCATGGCCATTAGCAATATTTTTATAATCCTTAAACAAGAATTTCCAGAGAAATTCTCAATAAGTTCGAATTGAAATTGGAAAATATTTTGTTTTTAAAGATGAATTGGCATTATAAACCAATAACTATACATCATCGGTTTAAAAGTACCATTTGACCTACGAATTTTGTCCCAAACCCGATCGTCTTTTTGACTGCTCTCACAGCAATCCCTCTCTGATCAAAATCTTCTAATAATCAAAAGCAGTGTTTCTGAACGGGGACATCCAAAATCCATCGGCCTATAACCGCTTTCAAGAAGAAACTCTGATACAAACGTACAGAAGAAAACACTTTTGATATATTTGCTTGTTTCTTTGATTACCTTAATGACATGGATCAGAAAAGTGTTACCGGCATCATTTTGAAGCCTGTAAATGAACTTTCTTAAGATTTTTATCAGTATTATCCCCCAGAAGAACATATGCGTTCAGGTAATCTGTTAACAATTAATCCATTTATTGATAATTACAATGACAGAAAACAGAACTTATTAAACTATCTTCAAATGCATAAAAAATTATTTTTATCTTCACGATTTATTTCTGTGAAAAAATTCTGCCAATGTGTCGAATTATTAAAGTTACCGGTCCACGAGAATGTATCGAAATACTTTACCGGCCCTTGAAGTAAATACAGTTGAGAAACACTGATCTAAAGGATTAAAAGCTTCATCTTCACTCACACAGAAATCATCTACGCGCGCTTCTTCACGCGCACAAAAAACAAAAACTGCAGACTTGTATAAAGTTTGCAGTTTTTGATTTTTCTATCTCTAATTGTAACGTATCGGGGCACTGGAAATTGTTCTTTTTATCTACAAATTGTAACTTGTTTAGTCGGTCGAAAAACAACTTACAGATATCACAACAAAAAACTGCAAAGAAAAAAAAAGAGGATTAAATACATATCATATATTATCTTACCAAGAGTGAATCATTTCCAAATATAAATATACACTAACATATAAAAAATTTCACCAATAATTCATACTGAAGATAAAGTTCAGTGTTTTATTCGCATTATTTAAAACTGTTCGATAATTAAATAAGATAATGAATTTCGAATTTATAATAGAATGTTATGTAATATCATTGTCGATTGCTATCACTTTCATCAAGAAAAAATTTTTTTATCTGATATTACTATCGTATTTTAGGATAAATGTCTGCTTTAAGAGCAACAAGTTTTATCATCTTTAAACAATTAATTTTATCCTTATAAATGTTAGCTACAATTTACATTTGAAAAAATATAAAAAATTCCAGTAATCAAAAGTAATGCATTACATTTAAATAATAAATTTTAAATAAATAATGTTTAAAAATCATAAATAATGAATATTAATTTATATTATTGTGTTATAGTTTGAATATGGCTTGTACAATTCAACGGAAAATATTAGTGCTAGTTTCATCTGGTCTTTTGATGGCTATACTTGGAGCTACTTTTTATGTATCATTTCCTTATATGATGGATTATGCAATAAAAAAAGTAAGTGCACTTTTACTCCATTTTAATTTATAGAACTCTTTGTTCAATGATTCGTCAAAAAAAAAAAAAGGAAATTTTTCAATCACTTTTTTTATTTGAATTATATATTAGAAAATTTTCATTTCTAAAATTACCGTAAGAAATATCAAATATTTGTTTATTGCGTATATTGAATTATATTTTAAGTTACATTTTTTTAAAATTTTTTATAACAAATTAAGTATCGGGAATATACTATTAGAATTTTAATGTGAATAAAAAATGGTTGTAATTTTATTTCCGAATTCAAGTATTTTCTCCTTAAAAATTTTAATTTTTACTAATTAGTGCAAGTATTTTACATGTGAAATATAATAATGGAGAAATTTTTCTTAAGAAACATAAATAATCATGTATTTACTTATTAATAGTTAAACATGTTCAACTGTAGTTTTCACTTTGTTTTGTACTAATTTATGAATGCTGTTGTTTTAAGCTTACGAATTTATATATATGCACATAATTTTAGTTCTTACGGAATATTTTATTATAAAAAAAATTCCTTATCTCCTTAATAAACTAACTGTTGCTATTAAATTCGTTTAAAACTAAACATAAATTTCAGGTAATTATTTATCATCGATACATGACTCTGTGATGTAAAAATTGTTGTGAATTGTTCTCATTTAAAATCTTTCAACTTAAGCAAACGAACAAGTATACAGTTATTCATTAGAGTGTAAATTTTCATTTGGATTACTTTTTCAATCTTTCAATTCAAATTACTTTATTAAATGCAATGTTTTCTTAACCAATAGTCATGTCTTGCATACTTAGAAATAGAAAGCAGCTTAAGTGTGAAGGGAAAAATGTAAATGCTTTTATGGAATCACGCATCAAAATGCAATTGTAATTACTTAGAAAATAAACAGTTAATAATTCTTTAAAAGTGATGAACAAATTACGATTCTTACAACTGCTTACTAATTTTTCAAATAATTCAATATAGAATCAATTCAAATAATTCAACATAGAATCCTGCTTTGAATTGATGCATTTACTTGTATTTTAGTCATGTTTTTTAAGGTTAAAACAACTTAATGAAAAAGTATAAATAGATTTAAAACTTTATAAATTCAAGCATTTCTATTTCATAAAATTTTTCCTCAATTGGATGTAAATACTTTGCTGTACAGTGTTATTTAGATACTTATTTAGATTTGTTTATTAAAATTTTCACACTTGAAGCATAGTAGTAAAGCAGCTTAATTTTTGAGGATTTTCTTTAGCCATTGCAGAAAAACCATACTTTGGGCCCAAATAAACCAAATCCCCTGTCGAACTGACTCTATTGTTACTTTATACTGGCAATATTGGTACTTTATTCAATTTCATACTCATATTTTTTTCGGCTTATTAAATTGAATTTCGATTTCATTTAAACGTTGCTCCTGTTCTCTTTTTAATAAGCTTCAAGTGGGAAACTTTTAATTCAGTATTTTTTGTGATTCTGTTTTTAGTTTCCTTTGCACTGGGTGAAGTTCTAGACTTTTACTCACATTTTGTGTTGATTATTCTCTTCCTTTTAATCTTGTAAAATTTCTAATTTCACTTTGCCTCATATATATGGAATTTTAAACAAAAAAATAATAAATCACATATTGTGCATATATTAACTAGGATAATATTTTTTAAGTTGAACACTAAGTACGAAAAAGCATCAGTTTTATCCTCCCAAATTATTTAACAACGTTTTTTAGTTCTTGTTTATTCTGCGCGTTCCATCCGATCAGTGACCACCGAGTGAAGAAAACACTCACAGCCTGGACAAGAGAACCGCACTGAGGATCATTGAATGAAATTCCCGAAATGAGCATTTCTTAAGATTTTTAGTTACGTCAAAAATTTTCCTGTTGAGCTAATTTAATGCTTTTAATTTTTCTTATTTACAATCTTTTCATGTTGCCTTTTATAATGGCCTACATAATTTAACATTGGTTTATTTCATTCTAATGAAAGAATATAAAATTTTCATTTTACTTATTGTTTGCTGAAGAGTAAAAAAAATTATTTTAACTCTAACTCTCAGCTCTAAGCAATTTGGAAGCCAAAACAGCTTTTATAAGCTGATAAAAATTTCTAAGAGCTCAAGTAAAGAACCGAAAAGAAAAACACACCTTTATTAACGTTGTTATTATTAATTTTTTTTATTCAAAGTCATAAATAATAATTTTACTGAGATAAACAATAATTTTTGTTAGTGTAAATGAAAGACAAGTTTTGTGACTTTTGAAAGGAGAATGTATCATTAATGCCTTTATTTAAATAGCATGCGCTTAGAGATCATTTATTAGTGAAGCTGTGAAAATAAAAACATTGAACAAAATGTGATGATTATTAAAAACGATATTCTAAAATATATATCCCTGGAAATGAAATTTTGGTTGTGGGAAAATTTTAATACACATACAATCGAAAATAAATGCAGCTATAGTATAAAAAATTATGAATAAAATTTGCAAAGATATGTAAAATCTGGATTGCTCATTCTAATATATTTTTATTTTATTCACAAAACACAAAAGGAAAATTCTTAATTCAAATAAATTTAATACTCTTATCTTACAAAATTAGTCACAAAAAAAATCAATTTTGTACGTGAGATACGACATTCATATGCTCAATTATCAAAGAGAATTTATTTATCCCATATGATGACGGTTTTCAAAGTTAATCATAAAATTTAGACATAAAATTGCTTCAGTAACAACAAATTGATAAACATAATAATAAAATAGAATTACATTTTATAATTATTAAAATAAATTATGATAAAGTATATTTTACACACGTTTTCAAATTGATTAACAGTTGGCAAATAACAAACGCTACTGTAAATAAAATCTTTATTCTGCTTACTTGTTGAATTTTTGCTTAGGATTGAATTGAGAAGAGCTGGGTGCGATGGAATGAGTTATATCTTAAAATGTTGGTCTGTGGTTAGTTGAAATCAAATTTTATATATTTCATTTCAAAATTTTGACTACAGAATATACAATTAATTGCAATTCTAATGAGCACTGATTTGAAGTCACCATAAAGTTGCTTGTGCTGAGATGCATACCGTTACTGAACTTCGTTCGCTACAAGAACTAATGAGCGGAATTTTTTCCACCTCTTCCAAATTGCCATTTAACTGTAATCACTGGGGATGAAGAAAATTACTTACGGTATGAGATATTTTTTTATATTCCTACATTGTAGTTTAAAAAATGAAAGAAACATTTAAAAAAAGTTTGTGATTTTTTGGAAAATGTTGCTTTTGCCTACTGCAGCTAATGTGTGCTTGGATTTCTCAATGCGTCTCAGAAAGGAAATACTTAGGAAAAAGAATAAAGGGAGTTCTGACTTTAATATTTAATGACTTCGTAACTGAAGAGAATTTTCAATCACTCGAAGCCGCATTCAATTTGTTATTAGTTTATCTCTACATAAGATCTCATTTCGCGGCGTAAAATAACGCTTTGATTAAAGCAAATAAATGTCGTTACGCACCAATTTTTCATGAAAGATTGGTACATATTTTCCAATGAAACGCACGCACACACATGTATATAAGTGAATGTATGCGTATGATAATTTTTGCATAAATTAATCATTTATCTTATTATTACTTTTGTGAAATTGGTGTTATTATTCATTAAGGGGCTAAATGAGATCCCACTTTATCTTCAGCTTTGCAACTCATTGACAAGATTCCAAATTAATATGTATGACCACAAAGCAACAAAACATTTTTAATTTAAGTAATTAATATTCAAGAATTTTAAACAATCGTAAAGACAACTATAAACTATTTTTGTTTACATTTAAACGCTCGACAAAATGCATAACCTCCCGTGGGGAGATCAGATTGTTCTACGATTATTTTGCATACTCGAGTGATCCCATAGCACACATTCTCGGCGCCCATCCTAAGCAGGACTTGTGAACTTCCGATTGGATTGAAAGAGCTCAAAGATGGTATCGTCGAATAGCGTTCTTTTCCCCACATGAGTAAAAGTGTTTCCTTTGCGTTTCTGGATTAATAGCAAATAAAATATTGATGAATAAAATAGTACGAATATTTATTTCAAACCTGCGAACAGGAAAGGATTATATTTACGATCCATTTCGCGATTTATATTGTATTGGATGATGAACACATTCCACTATTTATCATACAAAATTATTATGATTTGCTTTAACTAACAAAAATTAACTGTTCAGTTAGAAAATTCAGGTTGTTATTTAAAATAAGTTAATTATAAAAAAAGCCCTTTATTAAATACTGTTGGTGTAAATGTAAGAGCACACAATGTTAGCAAATGACTAACTGCAATGAATAAAAAATTTAATATGGTTTCCCAGCTGTAAACGATGCATTTTGAAGAAATTTTTGAAAATTCAGCCCTAGACTTGCATAGATGTAATCAGATAACAATTTTTTCATGCAATATTTTTCTAGTTTTATGTTGAAATCTATTATTTAAACAAATGCTAGTCTTAAACGAAATAAAGAAATAAATCGTTTAAATTACGCCATAAAATGATTGTTAAATTCATATGTAAAGTCAGATAAGATTAGTTGAGTTTCACATACCTTTAACATAAGAAAATAAATAAGTTATTCTAAAGATAATAACATCATAAAAGTAGTTTTTGCATATATTACTATGTTTTAAAATCTTCTTGCTTTAAAAACATTAATATATTTTTGAATAATTTCTTTTCCATTATTAGTTGAAAATCTGAGAAATCCCATTTTCCTTTTATTCAATAAGTTAGTCTTACATTAAATAAAATAATCTAATAATTTTTAGAATCTGTAAATATTTCTAATTAAAGTATGTATTTTTGTTTTTGACTAAAATATAGAAAATCCTTTTGATTGAATGTTAAAGTACATTATGAATTTAGTTAAAAATGTTAGTAAACGCTTTAATTTATTTTAGTTCTAGTACTAGTTATATCAAATAGGTGCATTTGAGTAAATTGTATAAAATTGTATCACATATTAATGTAAACATGCTTGAGGTTCTTAATATTAAGTAATTCATATTTCCTTATATAATGGTGAATCTATTAGGTATAACCATCCTAATGTGTTATATGAAATTATAATGTTTGTATACAAGTATTTATGATAACTCTCCTATGATGTCATTTTTATCTTAGAGCACAAACATAGAAACATGCATATACTTATTAGAACTATTTATTTAGAATAAACTTTCTTAGCTTAATTTTAATACTCATATTTATTTCCTATTATAAAAATGTAATCCAATGTTTTAAATCCGAAATACAACAAAAAATTATAAAAAAAATCACAGTATCAATGTCAATTTATTGAAAAGACATGCCCATCCAAGAGGACAATGGAGCGGATTAAAAATAACTATTGTTGCAAAACTAGATATAGTGAAGGAAAAAGGACTGTGGAAGAGTTGCAACACGCTTCCTTCACGAAAACGGATCCATAGAATCTCCAACTTATCACTTTGCAATCAGAGATCAGACTCCTTGGATTAGCAATGGATTTGGAGCAGAGGAAAAATAAAATTATTCTAAGATGATATACGATGTTAATTTCTAGAGAATACGACATTTTAAGCCATGGATTCCTTCTGGGATTCTGGAGAATACCGTGAGGGTCAAAAGGAAATGGAACGTCTCCACGAGTAGTAAGAGCTGTTATCACAGGCCAGTACGGAACAAAAGTTGATCTGGAGTACCTAGGAATCTGCATACTCTTCACATGGATCGGAAGTGTTTCCTTTCATTCTGCCAAACAGTCAAGGCAATAGGATGGACGAAGAAGAAACATCATGTACAGTTTGAGGAAGGAGGAAAATAATATTTATAACCGCAAATTCATAATTTTTAAAACAATTTCGTATATACCAATATTTTTTAATAATAATAAAAGTATAATTGAAAAAAATACCATAGAGGTATTCAATTCTGCTGATAACTTTTCCATTTATATTTAATGAATTTAAAAAATTAAAATATGATAAATTATTTTTAATTTTAAAAAATTTGATATCAACTGTCACATATTCCAAAAATTGAGTGATAAATTTGAGCTCTAATGGGTCTGTCAGTTCTAATGATATTATGCACAATTTTTAAAATTACGATGAGTATGAAGTCTAAATTCAAATAGATATCGTCAAATTTCTGAAATACATCAACAACATTATTTTTCATATATTTTATAAAAATTATAAATTTTGGTGTGAAAACTTATTTTGAGTAAATTTACTAAATTTAACATTTTTTTAAACTTACAGTATATATATTTTTTTCTGTAATAAAAATTCAAGTCGTTTATGAAAATTCCTTACTTTCTATACATAGAAAAATCGCAAAACGTTTAGTTCATCTTTTCTTTCACGAAATTTTAAATAATTTATTTACATACATAGATATATTTACTTAAATATCTGAGTTGTATTATCCTAATCACATTCAAATTATTCTTTTACAAACTATGACTATTTAACATCATCATAGACTATTGAGTTGCTGCACATTTTTTTGATTATATATATATATATATATATATATATATATATATGCATATAATTTGAATAAATTTATAAATTTTAATTATTGTGAATTCACTTAAAATTAACTGACCATGTTTCTGTTACATGTTGCACTCAAGTGCATATATATATATATATATATATATATATATATATATATATATATATATATATATATATATATATATATATATATATATATATATATATATATATATATATATGTATATATATATATATATATATATATATATATATATATATATTCACACACACACATATACATATATATGTGTGTGTGTGTGTGCCGACCTCACTGTCTAGTGTTCAGAGTGTCTGACTGCGGATAGGGAGGTCCTGGGTTCGAATCCCGGTTCGGGCATGGATGTACTTTCTCTCTCTATCTATCCTGTCTTTGTCCTTTCTGTATATAAATGAGGTGTGAATGTTTGCCTACCCTATAAAAGGGTGCCTATGGCATGTGTGTACTAAAGCAGTCGGACTCCACACCAAATATGATTCAGTAAGAAAAAGTTTAGAAGCGCACCCCATGTTGTCAGAATAGCTGATACAAGATATATATATATATTATAATTTTGTAATTCCCAATAAGAAATATTTCGAATTTTTCATACATGTAAGTATTTTTGGGACGATTTCGTGCAGTTAGATGTGTCATAAATCAGAGTCTGTCCTGTTATTAATTAATCATCTTGCAATTCTGATTTTGTCATTGTTTTAATTCTTTTTAAATTGGCGTACTTATTCTAATTTTGCCCAAATCTAGTATTCAATATGATTTGAATTATTCTGATTTGTAATGATACATATAAGTTTATTTTAGTTCAACTTAGATTTAGCGTCATAATGTTTAATTCTGCATAATATTCAAAAACACATAAATTTATGCTTTATTTAGTGATAAAATGGCTCAATAAATAATTTCACTTTGACTCAATTCTAAACACGACATAATATCTCGAATTTTGGGGATAACACGCACATATTCAATTATTAATAAGATATGGATATATAATCATTTAGTTTAAATAACAAAAGATCATGAAATGTTTTACAATTTTTCCGAATGAAGCTATGTGGCTTTATGGAAATTTTTTATACAAAAAGACAGCGAAAGAAGAATTGTCATAATATATTTGCACTACATTGTAGAGTCTTTAAACAACTTAAATGGCATGCGAGGACAGCATGCACATTACGGAAAAAGTAATTGTAGAATATTTGGCAACCGAATTCTGTAAAATGGGAATAATGAGTCAGCTTTTACAGTTTTTCGTAAAAAAAAAAATTATCAAATAAATGAGACATATGCATACCCTAGCTATTTCAACTATTTAATATAAGAATCAGTTTTTTATGGATATCTTAATACATCAACTGTCAGCTCTATAAACTTATTAATTACTTTCTGGTTTTACATTTCAATGTAGTAAAAGAGGTATTTCATTGTAATTCTCTTCAGCAGTTGATCAGGAGTGAGGAAGATGCCCTTTAAAGATTTCTTCCGAATTCATTTCTGACTCTTTCATTGTTTCAACTTTAATGTGATGGGAATGCGTACGCATTGTGAGAATCCTAACCTTGGAAACTGTATAAAAACTGCTTAATTGACAGGGATCCAAATCGAGAAGATAAAATTTTATTTATATCAATAAAAATTATTAATCTAAGAATATTTTCATCTTTTTAAATAAACTACTATATAATTCAAAGCTTTAATATGGGCAATCGTAAGTTAAAATTATATTTAAAATTCTCATTCCAAATTTTTTATTACAGCTTCTTTTCATTAGTTGATTAAAATTAGGTATCAACAAATTATTTCATTATTTAACACAGCATCTAAAAAATGAAATAAATATTCATCTTGTACAAGGTGCGTCTAATAACTGAAAGGTATAAATTTCAGCTCTCTTATCCAGCCAAAAATGCGCATCGAGATAAGGCTTATGGTTTTGGGCTAAGTGATGTGGCTTCGCTGTTGTGGTGGGGATCTGAAAAGCTTCGATATGTGTGATGGGGGCAAATTATAAAGCATCATTTCTGCTAAGTCTTCCAGATAGATTGCAACCTAATGACGATAATCAATAAGGTGTATAAAAAAAACTTCATAAAATACATTTTCTCTGTCATCAGCTGAAATAACTCTTTTATTTAAAACTCTAAAACAGCCAGAAATATTTTCTGAGTTGCTCCTCTCTCCAATTACCATACTACATTTATGCCCGACATTAACATTTAGAATTTTAAAAACTTTAAATTAGTTTTTCCCAAACTTTTATTGATGATATTACATGAGAATAATGTAACATCTTTTGGTAACTTATTTTATGAAGAACTTTCACTTGAGAAGAATATAATTTCTCATTAAAAAAAAATAATTCAAATATTTATTAAAGCATCCACTGTAACTCTACCTCTATAAAAATTTAAGAACCGAGAGTCTTTTTCCTTCATTCCAAGCTATGCAACCGACGAGAGGAGGAACCGGAAATTAACACTTTCTCTATTAATCAATGTCTGTACAAATGTCATACAAATTTAAATGGTTCAGTAATGGGATCATAATGATTCTTATATAAGCGCAAACGAGACAAAAGAATTTCTCCGTTCATTATTCCTTAAGCCTGTTTTTTTTTTCTAAGGCTACTGACTGTTAAAAACATTAAAAAAAAATAGTCGATAACAATAATAATAAGCTGTAATAAAGTTAAATTTAATGTGGTATAAAAAAGTGAGTAAGTTCTTCTAAGCCTTAAAAAGGAAGAGAATCGTTTTCTTGAAAAAAATTCATTAAATTTTATTAGTAGAACATGATTATTCAAAAATTTACTAAAATTTTGATCAATTAAAAATTTAAGAAAACTAGTTTTGAGAGAAATGTTCTAATTTATGATATAAAATTATTATTCCATTGTAGAAATACTTCTCAAAATATGCGATTGTTGGGCTATTATTTTCATTATAAAACACTTTTTAAAAAAATGCAACAATGTACATTTTTAAATATTGGTTGAGAGTAACAGTGCTAAGAAAATTGCTAAAGTTAATAGGTATATTTTAGACTTAGTAAGAAGAATCTTGATTTTTTTCTTTGTCGTTTTACGACCTTTTTTTTATTTATTTATTTATTTTTTTATTGAGAATGAGGATTAATTTGATTTCATGCAACAAAATGTTCCAATTGGATTCCGAACCAATAAAAATTTCCATATTCGAAGTGAGAATCGAACCCACAAATCGTTGAACAAAATGCCCATGCACAAATTATTTAATTGACAACTCTGCAGCGAAAGCAGAAATGTAGAATTAAATGCAACTATAAAAATATATTCTTAAAACACATTTGGTTATATAAAAATGTTGTAGTTTAACATCCAAACTATTCCCATTTATTAGTAAAAAATTAATGATATGCCTCCAAAACATGCTGTTGATATCTTAGTATAAAACTCTCTTTAAATTTTTTATTAATAGTGGATAATAAGTAATTTAGTAATTTAATTTCCTCTTCACAAATTCGATTCCATGAAATAATGAGGTTGCATAAAATGAATACTTTATGCTTTGTTGCAGATATTTTAAGGTAAATTAAAGGTTTATAATTTATATAAAGAAGTCTAACTTTATTGAGGGTTACATTAATTATTAATTTTATAGATTTTTCAGAAAAAAAAGCAGTTAATTATTATATCTGCCTAAAATTCGAATTACAATGTTCAATGGAATATTATGAGATAATTTGAACAAAATTCTAGTTAAAATAAAAGATACCGTATTTCAAATATTTGCGATTTAACTTCTTCACAATTAGTGTTCCATTTGAGAATAAAATTATGTCCAAACCACTAGGCTACCACGGACCCTAAATTATTTTTTATACTTGAGATAAATCAGTTTCCTTAATGTAACTGTGTTCAACAGAATTTATTATTTATTTTAAACTAATTTCTTATCATTCAAAATATTTGTTTATTATTATTTGTTTATAAAATATTGTAAATTTAAATATAAATTATTTAAATAAGTTTTCATTAAATAAATATTTCACAATAGTAGAAATAAATCAAAATTTTATTAATAATCACTGAGAATATTAAATGCAATATTAAGACAAAGAGCTCTCATACATCAAATAATTTTAATAACTTTCATTTCTTATTTCTTTTGCCATTGTTGCATTTGTAACAATGAGGTCTTGAATTTAGAGAAATTTTGATGGTGCAACTAAATATAATAATTCCGCAATAGGACCGATATTACATATTATATTCGACCCAGAATCAGAAAGCATGTATTAAACCTATATCGGCAGACGACATTCACAATTTGCCAGCAGTTAGCCACATTAGGACCAATACTTATTTCCGATACCATTAAAGTACAAAGTTTTGATTTCATTTGTCGGTATGGAACCGTTATCATTACGAAACCAGCCTTCACACAAATGCCGACTCATACCCGACACTGCCGATATCGGCCAATCAGGATGCCGATAAAGCCCAAGTTTACTGGGAAGCAACCAGAAGCACAGTGCCTATAACCAAACATTTTCTATAACATGTGACTGAAAGTTCGCTATTTTTCAATATTTGTTTTATAGTTAAAAATATTTTATTTTTATGGTGTGATGTAAATTTTAATGATCCTTAAAATCTATGTGCTTTCAAATCTGCTTAAAATGATAAAAGTTCCTTCCAATTATTATAGGATTAGATCAACTAGTATGAGCTATTCTCATAGAATGCTTTAAATGTTTGATTCGTGACGAATTGCTTAAAGCTTGAATTCATTGTAACATTCTTGAAATTCGATTGATTTTATAAAAGTGAAATGCTACTCATTTCAGTTTGATTGGAATTCAGCTTAGCTACTATTTTTCAATATCAAATTTATTTACAGACATGTACTACTTGTTTTAATGCAATTAGTGTATTATATTTATTAAAAATTAATCTTACATGATAAATCATTAAATAATAAGCAAAAATTATTTAATAATAACAAATGATTTGATTTCTTTGAATTGCAATAAATTTTATTTTTATATTGAGAATCCAAGTGTGATTCATTAACATATCTTTTAAAATCGCATTTTTTCTGACATGAATAAATTCAAAAGTTAAACTCACATCATTTTGAAACTCTCAAAATCAAAAGATCAGAAACTACAATATAAATTTCTGGCAAAATAATGAAAGCATCAGAGTATTAAATATCATTTTCTAATTTATTATGGATAAATAAGTTTTTTGAACCAAATGACCTAATCATTCTGATATCCTACTTTTAAGAACCTCCTCTCCTTTAACCCTCTTATTTAAAGATGAATTGAACGGTTCATGTTTAATCGGTCATTAAATCACTGATTAATAGAGTTTGTCAATTCTGTGTCTCATTTTAAGTAAACTTCATGTGCTTCGGTTTCTAGAAGCAAATTTCAAAGTTCGCTAGTATGACGAAATGGTTTAAAAACAAAAATACAAGCTTGTTTTATTTGCGAAAAAATTATTCCAAATAAGATATTTATAATAAAATTAATTTACTTTATCAATCTATAAAATTTTTTACTTCCATTCTAATTCCTTATATACTATTAATTTACGTTTACTATGAACTATAGTTTTACGTAATATAAAATGCTACACTTGGGTATGTTTAAATCTTAAGTAAGATGTCGAATGAATTATTAATTATAATTATAAAATGCTATTTTTGAGTATGTTATGTTCAAATCCAAAGTAAATGTCAAGTGAATCGTAAATTTGTGTAATAAAGACAATTCTTGTATTTATTACGACCAAATCCTAAGTAAAGATGTCAAATGAGTTATAAATTAAAGCGACAAAAAGTGATACTTTTTGGTATGTTATGTCAAAATTTTGAATAAAAATGTCGTATGAATTATAAATTACTGCACTTAAGGTTATAGTTGGATATGTTAATCCTATAACACGATTAACTGCCACATTTAAACACCTTTAGAGCAAAGATAATTCATCATCTGCTGTATTTTCCCTTTTATGATTATCAAAACAACTTATATTGTGTCTTCTGCTATCTGAACCGTGTTCCGGTCATTATGGTGCTTCCATTTGGACCTTTGCAGTTCACTCATTAGATAAAAATTATTCTTCGCGAATAAAAGTGGTTGTAGTGTGATTAATGTAAATTAATATACACTATCCCGCTTAAATAGTATCTATAACACTCGTAACGTGTCAGAATTAAATCTTTAAGGTATTTGTATTCATTTTCTTATTTTTGGTTTTTAAGTTGATGAATTAATTAGAATCAAAAAGAATTATTAATAAGAATGGGGAAAAGGGGGAAGGCCTGTTTGTAAGGAAAGTGAAGTTTAAATTTAAGTACCTCAAAAAACTAATTTCTTTTGATATTATTTGAAACCATTTCTATCCCTGAAACAGCTAATTTATCAGATTGAACGTCATCAAAACGGAAGATAATTTAAAATACACCATACGGAGTGATAAAAAATGGATAGATGATGCAAATATTTGCACTAAAAAGATATAACTAGTTACGATAGTTACCATGAGTGCTAAAAAGGAGTCGCCAATATAATCCCCGAATATAGGAATTATCAAAAAGTTCTAATAAAAAGTTGAAATGATTATCTTAGTAACTCTTCATTATGATTTGATTATGTCACATCCAAAAAAAAAAGCCAAAAACCAATAATATTTCTAATATTTCAGTTTTAAACTAAATCTTGAAAATTGTCATTTTCAATTTTATTGCCACAAATTTCAGAAACTTGCTAAATTAGAGGAAATATAAGGATATATGCTCATGAATAATTTTCTCTATATTCTATTTTGTTACATACAAAATGCAAATATATATACACTACTGGCCATTAAAATTGCTACACAAGGAATAAACGCAGATAACAAAATGATATTTATTGGACAAATATATCATACTAGAAATAACAAGTGATTAAATTTTCAAAATATTTGGCTGGATAGATCCTGAGAAATCAGTACCCAGAACAACCACCTCTGGCAGTAATAACAGCAGTTATACGCCTGGGCATTGAATCAAACAGAGATTGGATTGCATGTAGAGGTACAGATGCCCATGCAGCTTCAACACGATGCCACAGTTCATCAACCGTAGTGACTGGCGTTTGGTGACGAGCCAGTCGCTCGGCAACCATTGACCAGACGTTTTCTATTGGTGAAAGATCTGGAGAACGTGCTGGCCAGGGCAACAGCCGAATATGGTCCGTATCAAGGAAGGTCCGTAGAATACCGGCAACATGCGGTCGGGCATTATCCTGCTGAAACGTAGGGTTTAGCAGGGCTCGAATAAAGGGTAGAGCCACGGGTTGTAACCCACCAGAAATGTAACGTGCACTGTTCAAAGCACCGTCAATGCGAACAAGAGGTGACCGAGACGAGTATCCAATGGCACCCCATACCATCACGCCAGGTGATGGGCCAGTAAGACGATGACGAATGCACGCTGCCAGTGTGCGTTCACCACGATGTCGCCAAACACGTATGCGACCATCATGATGCTGTACACAGAACTTGGATTCATCTGAAAAGATGACGTCTCGCCATTCGTGCGCCCAGGTTCGTCGTTGATCACACCATTGAAGCCGCTCTTGTATATGACGCAGCGTCAAGGGAAACCGCAGCCGTTTGAAGAAGCATGGACTCTGAGCTCAGAGTCCATGCTTCTTCAAACGTCGTCAAACTGTTCGTGCAGACACTTGTTTTCTTCCAAACGAACCCGTTTCTTGACTCACGGCTCGTGACGTGGTTGCACGATCCATTACGGCTATGCGGATAATATGCCTGTCTTCTCGGCTGCTAATGATTGGTGGCCGTTGAGATCCCGCATGGCGTTCCGTATTACCGTCCTGAACCCATCGATTCCATATTCTGCTAACAGTCATTGGATCTCGACCGACGCGAGCAGCAATACTGCGATAAGATAAACCGCAATCCCGGTACGCTACAATTCGACCTTTATCAAAGTCAGAAACGTGCTGGTAAGCATTTCTCCTTCTTACATGGGGCATCACAACAACTTTTCACCAGGCAACAACGTTCAAATGCAATTTGTGTATGAGGAACCGGCTGAACAATTTCCTCATTTAAACACAATGTAGGTGTCGCTACTGGCGTCTACTTTGTCTGAATGTGCTGAAAAGCTAATCATTTGCATATCACAGCACCTTCTTCCTTTCGTATAAATTTCACGTCTGTAGCATGTCACCTTCTTGGTGTAGCAATTTTAATGGTCAGTAGTGTATATATATATATATGTGTGTGTGTGTGTGTGTGTGTGTGTGTGTGTGTGTGTGTGTGTGTGTGTGTGTGTGTGTGTGTGTGTGTGTGTGTGTGTGTGTGTGTGTGTGTGTGTGCGTGTGTGTGTGCGTGTGTGTGTGTGTGTATACAATCAAAAACATCGATGTTTTTTAAGTAAAATTTCTTTAACAATTCGGCAATTCGATTTAACAAGATAATTGCAAAACATTTTCACATAAATGCTATCCACATTTATAATCCAATTGCCTGCTAACGTTCTGGACTAGATTCATCTTCGTAAGTTTGGGCTAAGATGATTGCAGCGATTTGAAACCCAGTTTGAATTGCAGGTCCAGAATAAAATATTTTCAACCGTTTAGTAAGAAACAAATGAAAATTAATTAAATTATGCCTTTACAAAAATAATTTGACTTTCCGTAGCTCACATTTTTCTTGAGTACTAGACGTTGCATTTTTTAAAAAATGTATCTAAAGAACTTGTATTTTTAATTACAGATTATTTGGAAAGAAAACTGCCTTACATGAAATATTTTAATAACTGGCACATGCTGTACATGTATGAAACATGTCTTTGTACAGGGAATTGATTTAAGAGAAATAGATTTTTTTATTTCAAAAAACTATTTCAGTTTTTGTACTTAAGGGGGTATCATATTTTAAATTTACAACTTTAAAGTGTCTGATAATGTTATTTCAATTCCCCCCTTGGGTAAGAATGTATAATCAAATTCTACTCATTAACGTAGATTTATATTTAGAAAAGTATTCCCATTTCTTTCAAATGCTTATTTGTATGGATTAGTAAGTTAATTATTACAACCTTCATTTAAAAAATACTGTAAAAATGTATACTAAGTCAACTGAAATAATGTCAAATGACGTTAGTAACATTTTAAGCTTGGGAAGTATTGATGTAAGTAATTTCTGTTGGAAAATAGAAATTAATTCAAATATATCAATGCAAAGTACCTTACATTTGAATTTAAAATTAAATCTTTTATGAAATAATTTCTTCTAGAAATGAAATAAAAATATTGGAAATTGCTGAAAGACCCAAGTTATAAAGTTCAGAGATTCTATTTCTGTTCGGGGTAAGGACTCAAAGCAGAATGAGCTGCGAGGAAGCTGCTAAGAAACTATACAAATTTAGAGGGTACAGAATCCTGGGAGGAAAACAATTAAAAAAAATATTTTCTAATCATTATAAATAGCTTAAAATAAAGTCTTCCGTGTCACAAAATATATAATTAATATACTTTTAATGAAAGCATATATGAATTAATATACTTTTAATGAAAGTATATATTATTGATAACAGTAATATATTGTGTGGTTATGACTTTAACAACAAAAAATGGGTTAAATTAGATTAATCAAATTTTATATGATTAAAATATAATCAAAACTACTTCGTATTTTAAATGTGAGTTACATAGAATCACATACACTTATAAAATGAAATGATACCAGTTGTTTCTTGAAAATGCCTGATAAGAAACTGCACTAAAATACATATAAGTACTTTTCACATGATAAACGCTGTGAAGGTAAGATTAATACAATATATTTTCTTGGAAAGATTTTTTATTTTTCAAACATGTTTTTCAATGAAAGTTCTTTCACTTTATTTATAGTTTTACTTGTTGTGGAAAATGAAATTGCTCACAGACAGCAAAAACCAATCAGAATTGCTCATAAAAGGAAACTTACATTTTATGTTTATAATTACTTTCACACACACACACACAATTAATGTAAAGATATTTGGGTAATGAATGCGCCATATCAAATCTGAAAGACTCGTCCTAATTAGATGATAAGAATTTAAATGTGACCTTGATTTCGTGAGTCCTTACGAGGAATTGAAATTACTGGTTGTTGTTTGCGAATGTTTACTGTTAATGTATCATTTATTCGTTGAGCTTCCCTTCAACTTAACAAATATTCGAGTGAATTCTTCGTATCAGTCTTCTTTACAACAATTTCAATGTACAGCATTTCTTCTTTTTTTAAACTTAGTTAAGATTTGCGTTTTTAATCGGGAAATGTGTTCTATTTGAATGAGCACAGAATAATATGCCATACGAAAATTGACAAATGTATCCGGCGTTCCGTAAAATAGAGTCGAAATCAGTTGCATCAATTCATGCATTAATCAACTTATGCGTGAACCAGTTATTTAATCGAAAAAACTATCTGTTTGCTCTTCCTTATTATTTCCACATTTCTATTTAGTTTATCAAATTATTGCTTTTTTCTCAGTTTTATTTTTATTGTTAATAAACCATTGTGAATTAAAAGTAAAACATATTTCCGTTCATTACAAATACTTTACTTAGATTTTTTTCGTTTTCTTATTCCATTTAACTTTGAAAAACAAAAAGAGTAGTTTCGGATTTCAAAAAATTTTTTCAATCGTATAATACTATCGTTATAATCTACCAAGATTTTTAATCCTCATAAAGTATTATAAATATAATACTTTCTAATAATTTTAAATTTCCACACTGCAAAAATATGCATTCTACTAGAAATTAATAATTGTTGTAAAACTGAATTTGTTACTAATGGATAACAAAACTATGGTTTGCTTGAGACACAAATATTTAATAATGTTTTAAAAAATAATTTGTTTACGATTGTAAAATTGAATAGAGATTTTTGTTTCATTTCATGTTTTCGAGTGATCATATTTTTAAATGAATAATGAAATATGAAACTTCACTCTACAAGCCAACCTGTGCATATGTATGAAAGGTTAATCTGTGGTTTGGGTACCCCTTTCTCGCCAAAAGGGCGATAGACGTGCAAAGCGAGGTAACCCTGACTATTTCATCCTAAATGCACTCCTATGTGGCAATTCTGTCTTTTTTTTTTTTGTTATATTTTGTTATACAATTATATGTGTATTTTTTGTTCTACAATTCATAAAAAAAAACATTGTTTTTGTTTTCGTTGCCATACCAACTGTGAAATTCGTTAAGAACACGGATTTCGGTTTCGTCGCCATAGAAACCTCGTTTTTTCGTAGTGTCTCTCGGAGCATCCAACCCTGCGAGACAACACGCAGAAAACGCGTCAGTTGGCGACTTTTTGAAAATGCGCCAAGCAGGGGACCCAAAGCACATTTTCACCGTATGAAATACAAAATATTTGATACATGGGAAATATAGATAATAAAAAACTATATACGATGTAAGAAGATCAATCTCACATCGTATATAGTTTCTGTGTTATTTTAAAAAAATTTCAGGTGATATGACTCTCTTTTGAATACGAAGGGATAAGTACAACACATTGACAAGTAGTTAATTTGAATCAAATCTGGAAGTCAAAATAGTCTCTTAGTATAGGTATGGTATGAATAACTTACTATATACACAAGACAGATAGTTAAATAAATAAATAAGCAGCTTTCTGGATATTATGTATAAATGTGTAATGTTAGTTACCTTTTAATATGTACGTAATTATATCGTTAGTAAATATTTATCCAACAAGGCCATTATAGACATAATATTGTGATAATTGTTAAGAATCCCTGCTTCTCCCTTGATTAAGGCCATTATAGACATAATATTGTGATAATTGTTAAGAATCCCTGCTTCTCCCTTGATTAAGTCTCAAGTAGATCTTAAGAGGGATAATCATGGAGTCGGCCAACGGACTTCGGAAAGCCTACAAATTTTCATTCTCTTCTGTGTAATTGTTTCGAAATATAAGTGCAATGTTGTGTCCTTTTATGCGATGTCTTTGTTTAAATGTAATAAATAATTAGCTTATAAACACTTTTTTTATGCACCACATTATCTAATATATAACTTGTAAAAAAGAGTTATAGAAATCTAATAGTATATATGCTTCTTTGCAAGTTGTGAAAATAGTGTTTTGTTTCAGAAGCTAGTAATTAAAGAAGGTTCAGAAACATACAAGTTTTGGAAAGACATTCCAGTGCCAATTTACATTCATTTCTACTTTTTCAATATTACGAATCGAGAGGAAATATGGAATCTCACAAACAAGCCAATCCTCGAAGAAATTGGTCCTTATACATTCAGGTTGGTCCTTTTAATTCAATAACTATTTTGTAACTACAAACAGAGGGGAGGGGCATCTCATTAAAATAAGTCCGAGATAAAAAATTTTTTTAAAACTGACCATAATACAGAAATAAAACTTACTTCATCAAATATATCAATAAAAGCGGATCTACATACTTTCTGAGAGTCTAAAGGGCACATTTGATCATCTGTTCCTGACTAATGTCGCTTCTTTACTCGAAAATATGTATCGAAGGTTTTTTCAAATTTTGATACATTCATAGTTTAATAAAAGAAATATTTTATCAAGAAAAAAATTTCATTTTCATGAAATTTTATTACCATTTTGAGATAATTTAAAAGAAATTCTGAATATTTACAATATAATAAAATTAGAACAAAAAAGGAGGCATATTGTATTGTTTTTAAATTTTATGAATAAAACTAACTAATTTTCTATTAAAAAAACTTTTCACTTGTATTTTACAATTTTCTTTTTTGTAGTTTACGTATGAAAAATGAATATTTAAAAAATATTTTGATAAAATATGTATAACAATTTAAAAGCTTATCTTTTTCGTTTTCTGAATGTTTCATTTAACAAAATTTATCTTTTGATAGTTACATTAAAATAATTTAACGCCTGATAATTTATACTTGAATAATCTATACTCAGCTCTAAAATTTGCTAAAATCATATTTTAACAAGAAAACTTCATAAGAAATGCTTATGGAATAGGTTTATTGTGATAATGTTGACAAACAAAAAGTTTAAATAAACTTAAAGTTTGTGACTATCAGCGAAACCACATTTTTCCTCAATTTCTGAATAAGAGAACAATATCGTGATGTGCAGTGTCCAGAATTCCCATTGCAAGCAAATTTTCCTGATTCAGTGATCCTGTTGTTCTCGAACTTCTCGCGACTCACTTGTTTTTCAGAGATTAAAAGTAAAGATAAGCAAAACTCTGATAGGATAACGAAAACAAATAGAATGATTAGTCGACAGTATTGAGTCATCTTGAAAACAAAAGTAAACTTGTGATAAAAGCATGTGACAGCAAATGGAAAGCAACGTCATTCTTCCAGTTTATTTAAGAGTCTAACGTCCAAATAAGTCTCAAGTTCCCTTTCCTTGATAATTTCAATTAATAAAAGGGGGATTAATTTTGTTTTTCATTTCAAAATATTATATTTTAAAAAGATCTTTCATTTTAAAACATTTATAAATTGGTTTACAAATTTTAAGGTGAATTTTTACTTTATATAAAAATAAAAATATATCAATATACTTATGACTTTCTAATTCGTAAAAAATTACTTAGAGGGGATTTTATTCTTAGAAAATACAAAAAAATAATTGGAAAAAATAAAATTCAAATATATATATATATATATATATATATATATATATATATATACACACAGACATACATATACTGAAGAAGTGAAAAATTAATCAAAAATTTAATTCTTTTACTTTGTTGAAATTCAGTTTTTAGAAAAAATTATTCTATTAGTTTAATTTATTATTTAGCAAATTTCACAATACAAAATACTTTTAATATATATTTTAATTAGTTGTCCACATTGACAGCAAGGCGAGAATTTAAGAAGCAACAAATTTGCAAAATGGATATTTTTGCTTTAAAACTCGTGAATTCATCCGATAAATTAATAAAAGTATAATTTTTTGGAGCTTCCGTGTAACTGAAGGGAAGGGAAAGGGCGCGGGTTAGGTTCCATCCAATGTTGAACAGAAGAATCCTCTGCTTTCTTCATGCCCCTGTGTTGGGGAAGGTACTTCAGAATTTACCGTTGTTTTTTCTTAGTGACCCTGACCTATTAACTTTCTAAATGTATTCGTTAAGGTTAAAAAAATCTTGGAATTTTTAAATACCTTACACAACTTTTTGAATATTAAGCCATCCTAAATAGTGCCAAGTCATAAATCTCTCCCTTATCAAATCATGAGAACTTCAGAATGAAATGACTACTACCACAGCTGAATAACGAGAAGGACTGTTTCCTTTTCCTGCATGTATCATTTAGCAGTCTTTTCCCTTACAGCAGAGAAGACAGTAAGCGGTAGATATCAAGTGTTTTAAAACAGCTCTCATCTGTTCGACCATCAATTACCAAATAATAAACACTCAGTAACATTGAGGAAAACTGTAAATTTCGTATGTGTAAAAAAAATTAATGGTCATGTCTGTAAAATTAATGTACATAAGGGAAATTAGCATGGTATAAAAATTTATATAGTTCAAAAAATCAATTCAATTCTAAGAGTACGTAATCATAAATTAACATCAAAGTTTAAAATGTCCTCTATAAAACTTAGCCCCTTCTGTATAAATAATAGAAGGATTAGAAAGCGCCAATTTGTCTCCCACTATAGAAAATTAAAGGATTATTTTTACAATATAACATACATACCCTTAGAATACTAGACAGCTCCTTAATAAAAAATAGTGCGTTTATTTTCTAACCTTAATCTATAAAATTTGTCATGTACAGGCATTCCAAATTCAGCTCCACCTGTGAACTAAAGTCAAATTGAAAATATTAAATTGATATTATAAAGCCAATAAAGTTGAATTCATAGATCCAATAAAAAATCGCAAAACCTAAATCTCGCAAAACAAATCCAATAGAAATGAATCCAATAAAAATTGGTTTGACTTGTTTGAGAAAGATTATTACTTGTATCATAATCCTGTGTCCTTTGGAAAGTAACCCAGGAAATTCCCACTCACTCAAGTCTACATAAAAATTAAGATCGTCACATTGTTTTCGCATCTTCCTTCTGTATCAAACCTTTAAACGCTGTACCTGAAAACTAAATTTTGATCTTGTTTTGATTCTGGATAACAGACAGCCTGATAGATGAATAATACTGATGTATCTAACATGTGGCCTGCTTTCCCAGAGAACTTTTCACAAATGCGCAAGTAAATATGCATACATTTTTACATGTAAAATCTTCTTTCCTGTTGGTCAAAAAATGTTCATTAATTGATGATTATGTAGAGACTAGGAAATACTTTTATCAGAAATAATATCTTTACTTTTATTAATGTCTAGCTTTGTTTACTTTGTTAATATAATATTTAATACTTTTGTTAATAATAATTTACTTTACATATTTTTGTTTCAGAAAGCATAAGAATTTAAGCATGGTAAAATACTTTAATAAGAACAATGCAAGACTAAAACGCATTACATTTAAAAATGTCCTATTTCACATGATGAATAGAATATCAAATTAATCAAATTAAAATAATTTTATAGCAGCAAAAAATGGCATAAATCACCACATAAATTATATTTTCAATATATTTCTTCCTCTATCACAAAATTAAATACAAACAATCGCTCAGTGTTTAAAAAGAATCGATATTTCAAGTAATATTTTTGTTTATATTTCTTAAAAGTATTAAGCTGTTTTTTTCTAGATATAGTCTTTAAAAATCAAAAATTTAAACATTATTTGTTATGCCACCATTTTTTGAACTTTGTCTTTAATTTTCAACATTTTTTAACTTAATTCTTTTAGAGAATCGCGAGAAAAAGTTGACATAACATGGAACAAGAATGGTACTGTAACATATAAGCAAATTCGTAGATGGTACTACCAACCAGACCGGACAAATGGATCGCTTGATGATCTTATTACATCTCTAAATGTTCCAATGGTGGTAAAGTATAAAGTTGCTTTTCTAGCTAAATTAGTTTTATTGAAATGTGTCTATCAAGTGCACATTTTTCAATGGAGAAAGGAAAATTTTTCAAATTATAAAACCATTTCACAAGAAAGCTTACATTTTTAGGCCTTTAATATTTAATTTAATATTTATGAAATAAATTTGGATGTTTCACTTATTTAACCAAATTAAGCAATCATATCCAAATTTGTATTTTGGCATTAAAGAGAAATCCTAAATATTATGGCCTTGAACTTGACTTTCAAATTAAGCGAAGACATTTCAAAATTTAATATTTATGGTTTTGCCTTTGAAATTTTCTCTAAATAACATTTTTATTATTGATTTAACCACATTAGCTACTTATATTAAAATAATTTCTATTCACATCTTTAAGAACACTTTAAAATGAAATTGAGAAAACTATTCTATTTTTTAAAAGAAATCTATGAAGATAAATTTTTATAATTAATGGTGTTCAATATATTTTTAAGAGTAAAAATTGCATGATCATTATGTTCTTTGAGAATCAAATAGTTATTAAAACATGGAGAAAATATTTAAAATGGAAAAAGTATTCTCCTTTAAAATGAGCTCATTTTTTGTCATCCAATGATTGTGATCTCGGAATTTATTTTTCATGGTTATTAGAATCATATTTTATACTTGAACAGAGTTGAAAAATATACAAGTAATTTTTGTAAATTTTAAATACTTATAGTTTTGAGATGTTAAGCGACCCTCATATTTAAAGTTATTCTAGATTTAAATAATTATGAGAGTCACCAGATGTACCGCTAATAATACAATATTTTAAAAAACATTTACCAGTATAAATGTATAAAAAATAAAACATAAACAAATACGCATGCTTTGTTAGAAGAATTCTAAATAACTTTAAGCAATGTAGGATGTAACATATCCATGGCTTTCTCATAATCTATATAATAAAATCCTTATTCTGACTGTCCACTAAATTTTCGTGCGGGGATTGAATTGGAGCACGGATTAGAATAAAACTTTATCAGGACGTTAGACAATGACAACTTAAAACTAAAGCTATGTTTCATTTCGAAATTTTGATTATTATTTGTAATTAATGCTGATTTAAACTCCTTGTGAAGGTTCAAATGCCACAATGTAATTCCTTTAAACTCTGTAACACACAGAACTCGTTTCATTTCCAGAAAGTAGGGGATTTTTTTCCCTTTTTTTAAAATTGTCATCTAGGCGAATAGAAGAAAAAACACACATTTACGGCATGGAATCCCCTCTTTCGTCTACATTTCTACAGAGTAATTTAAAAAATATATTTATTATATTTTTTATTTTTTTGAAGAAGTATTGTTTTCGTGTGTATGTGTTTAATGCTTTTTCCTATACACTGCCGCAAGGAAATACATTGGAAGTCAGATAAAAAAAAAATTCCCTTATATCTATATTTAATAGCTTTGTAGCTAAAGAAAAAATTTCAGCGTGTAAAACTTCATTAGATTTTTTTTAAACTGATTTATACATAAAACCTCATTTGGTGATATGAATTAGCTTTTTCAAAATACTAAGCAAATGGTAAATAATTGTTATTTTTCAAATACTGAATTTTCTTCTAAAACTCTGCATTTCTCTTCACTGAAAGTTCCCGCCGCAAAAGCTGGTGGGGTCAGCCCTTTGGCAAGCATATAAAGATAAATTTATCAGCTTTTTAAGAGAAACTGCATTAAAATATAAAATGTATGAAATGTGTAACTACTTGTCATTCTTATTTTTGCAATCAGACAAATAACATTTGAAAAACTTAGAATTATTTCTTGCAGCGTTAACTTTAGTTGATTGCATTTAACTGTAGTACCAGTCTTTGTATGACGCATAAATAAGTAAGCATAAGTACATTTTTAGGTATTATTTTCTTAATGCTCTCTGTAATTTTAGGCTGCAGCTTCTAAGGGGAAGCAAATGAATGAAGAATTAGTGTATTTTGCTCTGGAAGAAATTTTTACCTCTTTAAACTGTACTTGGTTTGTACAAAAATCTGTCAGAGAGCTTCTTTTTGATGGATATTACGATGAATTGATGCATACGGCCAAAAAATTTATGAATCTTCCATATGATAAATTTGGATGGTTTTATAAGGTAAACTATATTTATTTCTAAAAAATGTAAATAAGTATAGAAATTTTTCAATTTTATTATGAACGCTAACTCTGAAAAACGCATATGTATCTAACACAGAAAAGGTACAGCGTGGATATATTAACTTAAATGAAAATAAATCTCAAAATCCCTTTACCTGATCAGCATAATATTTAACTCGCGCGTGAGTTTTATTTTGATACATTTCTTCTTATCTGAATACTGTAGATACATAAATGGCATCTGTTTCAATTTATAATGATAAATCTCACTTTTTGTATTCACTGCAATAATTAGAATATTTAATATTGTAGTTATTTATATACGCAGATTATATATATATATACATATATATATATATATATATATATATATATATATATATATATATATATATATATATATATATATATATATATATATATATATATATACTTTATATTAATATTTTTAAAATACTAATAGAACACTCCATTGAAATATTGTTAAGAATATGTTACAATAACACTTCTACGATAATTGCAAAGACAAATGATTCAAATTTTCTCTTCTTTTAAAAATATAGTTTAAAACATCAAATACATCATCCCTTTTATCTCACTGAATACAAAATATCTCACTCAAATAATCCTAAGCACAGTTGTAACACTTCAAAATAATTCGAATAATTAATCGTTATTATCATTAATGTTAAAATCTCCTATTATGTTACTCGTCTTTGGTGTAGAAATATATATATATATATATATATATATATATATATATATATATATATATATATATATATATATTTGATGAAAATTTGCACAGTTGAATAAGTGATTGTAGTAAAATTAGTTGTAAGGAAAAATTTTTATTTGGCTCATTTTATTTGGTTTCTAATGGTTGTTTAATACATCTCATCTATAATTTAAGAATCAACTTGTAGATGAGTTATATTCAAATACGTAACTTTTGTATGCAAAAGTAATTGAAAAGATATCTCAAACACTTTTTGTGTTATTGCAATACGAAATAAGAAAGTTAGCTTGCAGCCCTCTGTAGTTGTACAGATAGCACTTTAAATTGTAGGTCCTAATTGAATCAGACTTCGTACGCAAAAGATTATCCTAAAATGACAGATAAGCAAAACTATCACTTTCATGCCAATGCATTATTAATTTTATTGCTACATTTTCTCGCATAGTAGGCTATGCAGTTTTTATTATATATCTCCAATTGACAAATGATACAGTTGTTTTTATTTTCAAGCAGTTTGATTTCCTATGTTTTTTCAAGTGTCCAGTAAATTTCACGACAAATATTTTCCAAAAAATAGTATATTAAAGATATAATGATTTCATCATTAAAGTGCATTACACTTTTTTCATTCAATGCGCAAAATTTATCCATAAAATGTGTTGTTAGATATAAACTTTCCCAGAGAAGAAATATTTCTCACCCTTTTTCAATTTTATGACCATATAAATATTTGTTTTTTCGTTCCGAATGAACATTCATTTTCCTATTGTAAAGAAACTATTCGGTTCTTTTCATTCCACTTAAAATTCATTATTAACTGCATTACAAAAAATGCATTTGTTTTCTTTTATTCCGATGTGCATAATTTTAATCTCTACAACAGTGAAGTACAACCAAATAAAGTAGCAATAGTCTAGCAAATGCGCTGTTGCGATGATGAATTGACAATATTGTTTTGTTTGGGCAGTATTGCAATAAATTTTAAAGAACAGAAAACAAAGTTTTTTTTCTATTATCGCTAATAAACACATATTTTCTAATATAATCCTAAATTAACAAAGTTGTTTATATGTGATAAAGCTGTGTCTGTCATGATGTTCATCTCCAATAATTGCTATGGAATAAGATTCAAGGATTGATTTATGACTACGCCTCGTTAGAAGTACAGTCCTCTGTTAGCATCCTCTACTCCCATTGGGAACTCGTTTCTCTCACTTCCAAAGCAATGCTTGAAAACTTCCATTTGTATTTTACACCAAATTTCTATAGATTGAACTTCGTTTGCTAAATATCTGTTTTTTTCAAAAAAGTATTTTCCTAATTAAATTTTGAAAATTAGAATTTATCATTTTAGAAAAACATTCTTCAATTAATTTTACAAACTTACTGAAAATTAATTGCTCTTTCGAATACATAGATTTTTATTAATAAATTAATGAAAATCTATGTATTCGAAAGATTGCTGTGATTTTATATCTAAAGATATAAAATCACAGCAAAAATTTGGGAAATAACTAAAATTGATTTGTTAAAATATAATTATGATGAATGCATTAAACTTGGAAGATTATTACATTCATAACATGTGCCCAATTATTATTAGTAGTAAAGTAAAATATTTAATAAGAAATGAATTTAAATTAACTTATAATTCTTTATATAAAAAAATGAAATTTCAAACCAACAAAAGCTTTGGGGCAACTGTGCTTATAATGTTATCTAACTCTATGTCTTTTAAAAATAAAGCAGTTTTTCAGCAATTTATCTCGTAATAATAGTAATGAAAAATGATATAATTTTTTTTAAAATAATTTCATTAAAAAGATAAGCTGTGAAAAAGATTCGTGAAAACTTTTTAAAAGAAAATCTTCGTTAAAAGAAAAATATAAAATTTATAAAAATTCTTTAAATAGTGCACAAAAATTCTTCGAATTATAACAGTTACTATCACATGCTTTTTTCATGTCATATCAATCTTTGGATTTCAATTCAAAGATTCTACCAAGATATATAGTAAATTTAGGGATATTTTCGATTATCTAAAAACTCTCAAAGAATCTAGCAGATTTATCGCATTACGAATATATGAAGGCATATAATATATTCACGGGTTTGCAAAACTTAAGCAATACTTGTTTTTGTCATACCTTCATGATAAATCATCTAAAAGACATGCAATTCAGAATTAAGAGCCACCATTTTCTACTTTTTTATGAGATAATAAAAGCTCAAAACTGAATACAATGAAAACAGTATAGAACCAAAAATAAAGAAAGGGTTTTATTAAACTCGCTGTATCGTTACACATGAGTATTTGTCCAAGAGGAAAAATAACAAGTAGGTTTTTCTTAGAATGAGATTTGCCCTCTCTTATTACTGCAGTGGTTACTTCGACCCCTCTCTCGGTACTCAGAATCAGACTGTCCCACATTTTTTGAAAAGTGCTCATTCCTTAAATAGGAGTTGGGTGTTCCTCAATCATTTGTTTCAGTTGTTTGGTATTTCTTGGAAAACGTAATCGTGCGGTAAGGCATCTCCTCAAAGCATCTCACACATATTTCATAAAATTTAAATTAAGAAAAGTACGCTGGTCAATTCCTTCAAATAATATCTTCCCTCTCCAGCAGTTCCTGAACAGCAGAAGTTCTATGTGGACGTAAAAATTAAGTCTGCTCTAAAGGCAGCTTGGAACAGACACACGTGGAGAAGGATCACTTCCTTATAATACAGGGGTTCGGTTGCAGAACTTCTGTCAAAAATGTGGAGCTCAGTTAGCCCATTCAGCATTTCAAGAGACAATTTCAGGAGTAACTTAATGATCTCTTTCTGTGCTGTTACTGGGGTGAAACCATGCCCGAACTTTCTTTAAATCAACGGTATTGAGAATTGCTTATGGCGTTGAAACGACTCATAGGTGAAGAAGACACGATCTCAGTGTGAGATGTCCGTTTTTTTATATTTGCACAGCTCTGAATGATGTACAGTTCCTGGCCAACTTTCAAAGGGATGCTAAGTTCAGGAAAGCAGACTAATAGGCCACGTTTGTTAAGGTGCCTGGGCACCATAAACAGTAACACTTGTCCCATTGCTGTATTCAGTAATTGAATAATGCCACCTGCTGTCTGGTTTCTGACTCTTTTCTCTGCGGGACGATAAGGCCATGGTAGCCTGGTTGGTTAAGGAGTTGTTTTCATTATCATAAGATTGTGAGTTTTAATCACGGCTTAACCGAAGATCCGTTGTGTTCGCTAAGGGCATCTGTGGCATGTCAAATGTGTTATGGTCGCAATGTCCTCCTAGTGAAATGGTATCTCTGAGGAAGGTAGGTCAAATATTAGGAGGTCTACTAGATCTGTGCTTCTAAATTACGACTTCCACTCAACTGCTTTCACTGATTGGGAGAGCTTAACTGCGGACTAGGAACAGATAAGTATGCTGATGCAAAAATAACAAATGCAGGATAATGTATCGGTCATTTACTTTAGTTGTTTTCCTGGAGCGACCACCACCAACCTTTCTAACAACTGTATCTATCTGTGGTATGAAATGTGCTTTCCAAGCATGCGAAACGACACTTATGTTGATTCTGAACTTTTCAGCTGTACTATTTACACTACGTCTTCCTCAAGCTTTCCAAACATTCTTTCATGTGTGAAGTCATCCGGGTGACTTCTTCTAGCCACATTTTAAGAAAGAACTATCTTTCACTCCCAGAGAACATCTTAAATTTCTTCTCTGTCTTTCCTTTTATTGTAAACTTGAGATGCGCTCGCCCACTGCACACATTTTGCATACATTTATATCACCTGTGATGTTTTTTTTTCCTTGACATTTGCATGCGCATGACCTTCTACTGAATATCGTGTTCATTGCACTGATCACGTGAATAGCTTTTCTAAAATTTCCTGACTATCTACTTAAAATTTATATTCTTACGTAAAATTCGCTAACCAGTGTACTTTATCAGATTTTCGATACTTTTATTTATATTTTTTATTTATATTTTTTAATAATGGGTTAATTTTAGTCATCGTATAGTATGATAAGCATTTGATACAATATTCTGACGACATAGCATAAGATCTAATATTTTGTAAATTAAAAATGTGTTCATTTCTCTGAGACTCACACTAAATTCTTTCTGTTAGCGCAATGGAACCGATGATGGAGAAATTAACATTTATACAGGAGAAAGTGACCTCAATGAGGTAGATAAAATATTTACGTGGAATGGAAATCAGTAAGTGGAGGACTTTCTATAATTTTCTGCTTTAATTACTGAAAAGATTATTGCTTAACATCTTAAATATTATCATTAGTTACCATTTTAAGAAGGGCTATTGCTGAATATTTGGATGTTACGATTGTTTAACAATTTAAATAGAACTGTTCCTAAATATTTTTGTTGTACATATATTTTTTATTTAGCATAGGGATAAAAATATCTATTTGCGTATGTCATGAAATCAGTGTATTCATAGACCTTCTTTTTCCTTCTAGTTCTGTTTCTGCTTACTCACCACCTTGCAACAGGATCAATGGAACAGGTAACATTCATTATTCCGCTGCAATCTGAAAAACTTTCTACATAAATATTTTTATTTATTTCTGTATATTTCTTATGAAAACTTGTCTTAGACACAGTTATTAAAATCATAAAAATTTTCTGTCATGAAATTTTCAAGAATTTTGATCTTCAGTAACTTTATTTTTTATATCTTTACAGCTGGAGATTTTTGGCCTCCTGGTCAATCTAAAAATGGAAAATTAACACTTTTTGTGACAGATTTATGCAGGTATTCATGTTGAAACTAATTTTAAAACCTGTTTTCACATTGCAATGGAACTTATATATGTATGATAAAATTTTCTTCAATTTCTACTGATCTTTAATAAATTTCAGGTTGCGTGTGTGTGTGAAAGAGATCGAGAGAGATAATTTCATTACTCTTGAAACTCTTTTGATTTTCATTTTAGATATAATAAATTTAATTATATTGTTTCTATTAACTTTTTACATTATGTTGAGCTGCAGTTGTAGGACGTTTTTGATGTTGTGATAATTTAACATAAGAAATGCTATTCACATATTTTTCAATCACGAAATTTCACACCCATTTCTTTGAACAATTATTGCGAATGCCTTAATAACAAGTTAATTAATATTAGAGAATTAATTAAAACATAGAACCAGTTAATTAACATATGGTAACCATCAAAATACAATCTTATTATCAATTTTTCTGAAATAACTTTTTTGGGATTGATTAGTCTGATAACATATTTTCTTGTAGAAAAAATTTCGATTAACTTGATCGCAAAAATTATGTTTTTAATTGAATAAAATGAGTTTTTAAAAAGGCAGATAGGCGTTATTTATCAGCATATTCTTAATTTTTGTGTTTACATTAATAATATTGATATAAAATTTGATATTTCTATGGATTTTATTAATTTTGTTGGAAAATAAAAAATGCAGTATTTTTCATCGCTTTCATTTTTTAAAATAATTTACTTCTGAAATCTGTACTTATGTTTTTACAAATGCGTATAATTCCTTTGCCCAATTTTTGATTTTGATACCTACATTTTTGAAAGAAAATTCTTGCATTCAAAGGCGAAAGATAAGTCGGCTAAAATCATAATCAATCCTTAGCATTTTGATTCATTTATAAAATTACTGCTCACAAAAATTAGTATCAATACTTTCCCAATATTTATAAGAAAATTGAGTATTTTTGCAAAATTACAATAAATAGTTTTAAAATTGTTTGTTTTTGATAATGATATATTTTTCATGATGATTTCTGACAAAATCTTATGCCTAAACATTTAGTTACATTTACATAACAGTAATTCTAATTGTAAACTAAAATATGACAACTTCCAAAAAAAGTAAGTTTTTTATAAATTTATTCGTTGAAAAGAAATTCAACATATTGATGTTTTCCAGTGAAAATCAAAATATTTTTAATTTCTTTGAAAATCAAGAATTAAGAAATATGCATCTAAGAAATTTTTGTGTTTATATCTGAAATGTAAAAATTTTAAAATATTTTTAATTTCGAAATTTTATTTTCATTTTCTTTTTCATTGCTTTTTGATAACCGTACATAAATATTGGTTGTCCTTAAAATATATATAACGTTTGTATAAAAGTTTTTTTAATTCGTAAATCTAATTTATAATTATTTTTATCTTTTGGATGAAGGGTATAGTGCGAGTTTATTATTTCCATTCTTGCTTCTAGATCAATGTCACTTAATTACTTAAGTGAGCTTACTCAAAATGGTATACGCACTTTCCGATACTGGGCTGATGATACACAATTAGACAATGGGAAATATGATACAGATAATAAATGTTTCTGTGGTGGTGATGTCTGCCTACCAGCAGGAGGATTGAATGTTAGTGCCTGTAAATTTGGTAAGTTTCCTTAGACTTAACAATGTCAATACAAATTTTTAGGCATTTAATTTTTCTTAAATAAAACTAAGAAATATTTTCTAATATATTTCCTTCAATATTACAAAAGGCAAATTTCTTTTAAAAAAATCACAAAATTATTCTGATTTTGAAAAGTCGAATTATGGTAAACACAGAATGCCCTGGAAAATTATAAATTAGATGCATTTTTCCGTCATTTTGATCTATTTCCGGTTATGAAAATGTCTTAAATTCAATACATTTTTTTTAATCTATTTTTGAATCGAGGCATGATTTTGAAAAATCTTCTAAATAGATAACATCAATTTATAGTATATCTTCAAAATATTGAATTTAATTCTCATAGTGTAATGCAATATTAAGTCATTATTAAGAAAATAAAATCTAACTTTTTGTGGATCACCATGTTTCGGTATTTTTGACTATTTCGTAAAACTGCTCGTGAACTATTACGTAAAGCTCTTCGTTTCGAACTATTTCGTAAAACTTTCATGGCGCATAAATATATCGTATTGAATGATAACTATTCTTGTATTCATAAAATTGACAGCTATGCTGCATTTAAATTTGGAATCTAAATCACATTTTTTTAAGAAATCACATGAGATAAATAAACAGACATTGATGGGCAAATTTTCTTACATTTCATTTTTTTATTATTTTTATAAATTATTAACACACTTTATTTATTTTTAACCACATTCAGTTCGTTTATTTAAGTGATTACTTGATGACTGAAACATAATAATAATTTGTTCAAAATGCCCATAATCTGACCTCTCGTAAATAAAATTTCTTTTGAAATCATAACTTTTGCGTATTTATTTAACTATAATACATAATATATATATTTTAATTTACGTAATATTTCTATGCTGTTGAGCTAAATTGCAACACAATTTTATATTTAAAATCGGGTATCTAACAAATGCAAGTATCAGTTCGGTAAGCATTGGAAAACCTATACTAACTTAATTGTTATAACATCTCCAGAAAGAAAAGTTGTTCAACAGCGAAACTTCATGTACATGTTATTATAGAAATTAGTTATAAGAGTTGTATTTGAATCCTAAAATAATAAACTCTAAGAAATTGACACCAAAAGGCAATAATAATGCTTATTTTTTGGGGTTATAAATTGGTTCTCAGAAATGTTTTATATAAATCACCAGATGAAAGTTTTGAATGTTGAATACCATTGACATATGAAATACAGATTTCAAACAGGATAAAAACAGTCTGTAAATACATTTGTACATACATTTTATAATTTTATGCTTACAAGAACTTTCCTTTAAAAATTCGATGAAATAAAATAATCCACATTTAAATTGAGCCCTATTGCAAGTATTTTAGCTATCAAATTCTGATTTTTTTCTCTCATTTTCGACCTGTGAATTGTTTTTGAAGTTACTCTGTTCTCATTAAATTCAAGCTAATAACATTTAAAGACAATGCTTCTAACCATAATAACTCAACAAAGTGAATTACAACTTCCAAAAGTTTGTATAAAACTTCTTTCATTAAAGTGGCCCATGATTTTTAATGAAGTATTGAAAAATGCAAGGAAGAGCTTAAAGTTTTAAATCATAAATGAATATTTTCATAATATTTAAAAACTGTTTTATTTCACTTTTATTGTTTAAATTGCATAGTTTATGATCATTTAATGCAAATGAATTGGCTGTCTCACTTTGTTTGTATTTTGTCATAAAAAACATTCCTTTAACTCAACGTTAGATGTGCATTCTTCTTCAGTACGACAGCCCAGGGTGGATCAAGACTTTCCTCAGAACATTCCTCCATTGGGTTCTACGGAAGGCGACAGTTCTCCAATTTGTCACTTCCAGCACTTTAAAGTCCTCCTCTACACAATCAGTCCATCTAAGTTTAGATATGTCATTATAAAGTGCAAAAGAAAATCTCTTGTTGAAATTGTGTAGTATTATGGAAATTAAAATGAGTTTCAAAACGTTAGCTCTTCCCTTGTTTGTAGCTTTTTATTAGAGAATCCTTTGACTCTAGACATATCTATGAATCATACGAAAGAAAATTTCTCAACAAAATGATATGACCCTTTAAAAGCAAATCGCAGGATACATATATATGTCGATTTGTACCTACAATAATCTGAAGCGATTAATAGAATTATATAATAGACTCAAAGAAAAATCCTTAGTCATAATACCGCCATCCTGATTATTCTTAAACAATAATAAATGGATATTGTATTTCTATTTTGTACATCTGTCGGGTAATTATTGTGGAGTTTTCTGTTTTTATTCCCTTGAGACAAGTGAATGGGATCATGTTTTCTTGAGGACTTTCATAAATATAAGCTTTGCATGAAAAACCTCCAGGAGGGCAATTTTCAAATAATAAATATTTTTGAAAGTCTGTAGATGTTCAAAAAGCCTATTATAGCTTCAAACTCATGGACTATTCCTGAAAGCTCTTGGCTATGAGAAGTTTTATGAAAATATAATAAGTGTTGGGCAGCTTAGACTGGTCATCGGCAGAGAGAATTTTCTTATAGCTTAACAAACTCAAAATCAGCTAGATGATTTTTGTCTACCATCCAGAAACAGTTTATACATCCTTACAAGTCTATGATTATCAAAATCATTTCAAAACGTACACCTAGAACCATTTTGTTCTCATAACGACAATCACGCTTACAGTCATTCACACTAGTCAATGTAGTCAATGTTTGTGGAACCGCATGAAAAGTAGTTTGACGTTCATCGCTAAAAACAATTTTATTCCTTACAGCTATAAAGCAAAATTGCCCTGCGAGATATCATGCCAAATGTTGTTTAACGTGATGTATCACTTGGGACCTAAGACACACAATTTTCTATCACAATGAATCCATATTTAGTTTGAACTAGGATGAGATGAACTTTTAAAGATTTGCACATTTCCTGGAATGATAAACTGCCCTCTCAATAATTTAGTGTATCATTTTTGGTTCTTATTCAGTTTTAGCAATGCATCTTTAATATTATACCTTTCACGAAACATTTTTCAAAAAACTGTTTGGCAAGAAATTCCTGATAAACTGAAATATTTCACTAATTAACACTATCTCAAAATTTATTCATAATCAATCATTGTAAGAATCACCAATAGTGAGATCATAAAAATCTGGTTGGTTTGAAAATCCGAATCCCTTATTTATAGCCAGAAATATATCAACGCTTCATGAGAAAACTGCATACCTTAATTTTAGCTAGATTTCCTCTTGTATTTGTTATAGAAGTGGGGGAGTTAAGGAATTCCTGAAACATATTTTAATTTATTACTTTATCCAATAGTAAATAGTCCTTATGCTCTGAAATTTTAATGTTCATGTCGTTATTAACAAACAAGTAAATTTTCGTCCAATTCAAATAAATTTTTGTTGCGCATTATTTCCGCTAATGATTGTATATGTATTAAAAAGCATGAATTTATATTTCACATAAATCTCTTATTTTAAAAAAATTATTCAATAATATTTGATTATTTTTTGATATATTTTAAAACATAGCTCACACTCTACATCATTGTGAGTGGTGCGAAACTGATTGCTTATTTATTTTAATCTACAAGATTCTGTTTTATTTTTAAATCTATTTCAAGTTCCAATCAATGAATACGATTTGTGTTTTTACGGCCTATAAAAGGTAGAATAAAATATATTCCCAATTCCTTGTTTTAAAACCAGTTAAATTTCTTTTAAAAAAGTTCCAAAAATATTTAATAATTTTAATGTTATGAAATATGACGAAAATTCCCTATATATATATATTAAGAATTTCTACTTTCAGATGCTCCTGCAGTAGTTTCATATCCTCATTTTCTTTTCGCGGATTCGATCTATAGTCAAGGCGTCATTGGAATGAGACCAAATCCCCAGAAACATCGCTTTTTCTTAGATATTGTGCCTGTAAGTTGAAGTTTCAATTGTATTAAACACAAAATATGTAATTTTTAAAACTGTTTCCTTTTAATAAATTTTATTAATAATCCCCAGCATTCAGTTCTTATAAAAAAATAAATACGCAAATAAATATGCAAATTTACGTTTAATTTATTACAAACAATGAGCAATTTACAATTTGAATTGAAATTTATGTAAAATATTCTTTTTTAAAATTTTTAGACTTCAATGATTATTTATATTGTCCTTCATGTGCAAACAGTGTCATTCGTGTGACAAACTAAAGCAAACTGATGAATAAGTTAAGGATTTAAATATGATTCACAATACGACGAAAATTTTCTTTCTCCATAAGAGTTTGTAAAGAGACGTAACATAGTTTATAATTTGATAAAGTGCTTAAAAAATCTAATTGAAATTGAGAAACGACAAATTATTCAGCAAAGGTTTCTTTACCTTGAAAATAGATTTGTTGTCGGGAAATTTTATTGCCGGGAGACATAAACGAGTGGGACGATAAGCTGTGAATTCAAGCCAGAAAAGTCTTGAACCAGTGGCTCCTACTAACGTTTTGATCTACATTAATACACTGCTACCAAACAGGAATGTCTGTGAGAGCTACTATCTTAAATGACAAAAGATTCCCTGCATCGTCCTATTAGTCCAATTAATGGATGAAATTCTGTTGCTTTGCATCTTTCCCAGAGCCTGGTTTTGGAATCGACCCGAAATTTCTGCGGTTTTTTTATGTACCGAAAGTTACTTTATAGTACTGTAAAAGATAGTTAAAGAATTGTAATAGATTGTAAAGAAGTTATCTACCATTTACAAGATAAGAAAAAATATTATGCAAAAACAACGTAACTGCAGTAGACTATGCCTTGTTTCTAAGTAGACCAATAAAAAGTGACATTGAAAATTCAAATACTATTCAGAAGTACAAAAAACTTACAGGTGCATGTGATTTTACTCATTTCCATAAATTATATTTACAACATATCTTCGTCAAATAGTAAAACTGCAACAATGTGAAGAATTTAGAATAATTTACTTTGATTGCTATTTTGACTGACTCATTCAGCAATGAATTTTTTTTTCATTCTACTTTTGATTATTTCCTCTCTAAAGGAAATAAAATAATGACACACTATTTTGATTACATATAAGTATCATAAGCTATGACGAATGCATGTGATTTGATTTGGTTTATCACTTTGTTGTCATTGTTTAGTGTCCGAGCACTAATCCAACCCAAACATCGGGATTTGTGCGTGTTTAAAAGAGAGAGAGCTCCTAGACTTTACCGAAATTTTAATCGAACCCTTCATAATACATTTTACTGAGCACATCTCTGACCCTCCGAAGATTCACATGCTCGCGTTACTTTAATTCCCCTTTACTCAAGAACCTCGGATATGTAATCAACTAAACAGGATTCAAATATTAAAGTCACATTCAATCTCTTAGCTATGGTGCTAATATAAAGCAATGAGAGTTATGGTACCTAATAAGGATGGAATTATGTATCTGTTTGAATTCTTACCAAAATTTCTATAAATTTGCATCACTGCCACCAACTGATTGTATAATTCTATGAGCTTAAAACTTTGGCTCAGATTCAATACACACTAGAAAGATCATAAATGATATACATGTAAAAGCAAATTTTTTTTTTCAATAAAATGAAAATATGTTTACCTTAATATGAATATCTAATATGATTTAAATAAACCTATGCAACCATTTTTAAGTAATTAATTTATTATAATTGGATCAAATTTCATGTTTCTATAATCTAATTTAAACTACCAATTTAAAATGTAATACGATGTTTCCCCAGTTTTCTGTATAAAATAATTTGCTTGATAAAACGAACATGTTAAGTTATTTATTTCTGTAATATTTATAGAGTACATAGCATACGTTTTATAAAAATTAATTCTAAAAAAGAAATTTTTTAATTTAATTGATAATTTTAACAACTATTTTTTTTTCTTTTATATATGAATACTCCGTTATATTTTAGGAAATGGGAATTCCTGTGAATGTTGCTGCTAGAATGCAAATAAATATTGTTTTTGAAGGAGTAGGTAACATATCGTAAGTGAAATTGATGTTAATCTAATATAGATCTTTTGGTGAGTTGATTTAGTTGCATGTATTCTAATAAAGTAAATTTTTTCCAGTTTCTTATATCTACACATCTTTGTAGGCATTTATAAGCCCCTTCATTTCATAAAAACAATCCTCGATCATTTTTAACGTTTAAAGTAAATAATAAGTTTTTTGTCACACATTCGTTGTTATCGAATTCAAATTTTATTTCAAAATATATACGCTAATAATCTCTGATTATCGGTTGTGCTCTTCGTTGCTTAAAAGACCAACCAAAAACAAATAACTTCCAGAAACTCTTCCTTTAGTTTCTGGCTGTCAGGCACACCACTGCGTGGTATATTCGTTGTAGAAAAAAAGTTTCCGCAAGAAAAATGCTTTCTAACTATATTCTTCGGAAATTATTTCTAAAAAGCATTGTAAAAGCATGGATTCTGGGAATATTCCTTATTAAGTATTTAAAGTACTAATGAACTGGAAAATGAAATTTGCTCTGGCATTTTGCGATCTGTTAATGAAAATTACAAAAGCAGTGCCATGTCGATTCAATATAATCATTATACTAATAAACTTTTGCAATCTCTTTCTCAATATACAAGAAACTAATATTTTTTCTAGTGAATGTCAATCGATTAAGTTACTCTTACTTTTTACAGGCAATTTGCGAATATAACTGAAAGAATCTATTTTCCAGTTCTTTGGTTCAGTGAGGTAAGATTGATTCCCTCATATATATATATAATATATATATAATATATATATAATATATATATATATATATATATATATATATATAATATATATATAATATATATATAATATATATATATATATATATATATATATATATAGCATTGCTATTTTTTAAAAAAGTACTTTTCTTTTATCAATTTCTACCAAATGTGCATGTAAATTATTTCCGATTATTTTCTTATATTTGTTCGTATTTTATAATTTCTCGCTCGCAAAAAGTTTGATTCAAATTCAGAAAAGTTAAAATATATATATTCATAATTTTCATAAAATATAACTAATTTATGTGAAAGCAAACATTAGTTATAAAAACATTAATTCTAATACCAAATGAAAAGCATTTCTTTGCATTTTATTTTCAAATATATTTCGAGGAATAATTTTATTTAAAAAATAGCAATATAATTATTATAAACAATAAAGAAATTTTTAATAAAAGAAGTCAGAGTTATTTTTAAAACAGTTAATTTGTGTTTTAGTTTTATAAAATAATTCACCCAAATATTAATATATTAATTCTGTAATTTTTGTATTCAAATAAAAAAATAAACTCCCAAACACACATATACATCTATTTCATTTTTTATTCTTACTTAGTCAAACGGCATGATGATCTTAATACAAAATTTCAGTGAACGAATTCGCAAAAAAAGAGGTTCAAAGTAATTAAAATTAGAAAAAGAGTGCGCACATTTTTATTCACATGATGATTTTCGTGATAACAATGCTTCATTACCAAGATTTGATTAAGAACGGCACCTTGTTTTAAAGCATTTATCAATTGTCCTAAATCAAAAGACACTATTAATCACATCTTAGTCAAACTAAACTAAAATCCTATAATCACTGTTTCAACTGCTAAACATAAATCTTAAAATATAGAGATTATATTTTCTACTAAAAGCGCTTTTCTTTTCGAACTGGAAAATTATGGTATTCTTTGTAATATTTTTTAATATAAAAATCATCATAATGAGCAACGAATAGTAGATACACATAAATCTTAAATCTGAAGTCGACTTTTTATTTTTCCTACAGTGGGTGATCGGTTAACAAAAATAATCCGTTACAAGACTATGTTCTCTATCCGAATTGTTCGTTAACCGATCATCGATTTACTATAGATATTTTTGTGAAATCAATTCATTCGTTCAGGAGAACCTAAAAAAGAAATTTTAAAAAGGATGTATTAATTCTCAGTAAATTTATTAAACATATGTATAGTCTTGCATATTAATCAGCTCTTTTCATTTCTTGCTTATGATGCGTTAAGGAGCATGTCCAATATCAATTGCTTTTTTCTCTTTTTTTAAAATTTCCAGATGTGATTAATAGCATTGTTTTCGTAAAGACCCTTGACCTTACTGATATCAATTTAACTTGGGTGCCATTCTAAGACCTTTGCTCTGAAATCCTCCCACTTTTTCAAAAATTAATTAGAGGGAGTGCTCAAAATGAAATCAGTTTCGGGGTTTTGGAATCAAAATCAAAACTGATGGTCTACTTTGGCTATAAAAAATTTTTTCCAATATAGAACTTTGAAATCAACTAAACACACACACATATATATGAGAAAGATGAGAAACGATTTTTGGTTCGTTGGGTTTAGCAACCCTGCACATCATGCTCCGAGAGCCAAGAAGTGCTCATTAGAATTCGTTTCCGATGATGTGTTCGTTGTCCGAACACAAAAGTCTTTTGTGAAAATGTTCGTTGTCTGATATATTCGCGGTCCAAACTGTTCGTTATCCGATTACCTACTGTAGCTTGATTCACTATTGCACATTTTATTTTATGTTCTAATTTTTGCTTCCATATCTGTTAGTGTGGATGCCTGAGAGTTTTCAATGCATTTTTCTCTCACGCTCTTTCTTTGAGATCTACATGCAGAATGTGTCTTTGGGATTACAGTAAAAGTTCTTTATTCGCGGGGTGTATGTTCCATAAATATGCCGTGAATATAGAAACCGTGAATACGGAATGGTAATTTATATGCGATTATAGGAGATACGTTCCTAGGTGACAAAATAAAAATTAAAAAAATCAATTTAATTGAAGTTTCTGAACATTTTGATTAATTATCTTAAGGCGTAGGCAATGGTTTGGAGAATTTTGTATTTTTCTCTTGCTTGGTAGTTTTTAAACGCTCCTTCAATTCAGACTGATACGCAGCAGTCGCATTAGGAATTTACCGCTTAAAAATAAGACTTCATTACATAGATAGATCAATGTCCTTAAAGAAATCGTAAAGCTCATTTGCCATTCTTAAACATTCACTAAGATTTTTCAAATTAAATGTCACGTTTCCAGTGTTTGTTGAAGCCTCTTCTTCAATGGGCTGTGAATTTAACATTTCCTCTAAGTCGGTTTCAATCAAATATTCATCTTGCGATTCAAGCAATTCCTGAATGTCACTTGATTCTATCTGTTCGAATGCATCTCGTCCTATTCCATTCACGATTTTGGCTATGTTTGCAATCAAAGTTGGAACTTGCACAGATTGTTCGTCATTTTCCGCAGTCAGAGCAGGCAACAGTTTTTTCCAGCATGACTTCAATGTGTGTGGCTTCAGTTCTTCCAATGATTCTTTTGTGTTTACCATGTATTTTGCTATGTCAACTTTCTTCCAGCATTCCATAACATTCATATCAGGTTGCATTCCATATTATCCAATATGATTTTGAAGGTTCGTCGAATGTAATAGAGCTTACAGGCCTGGATTATTCCTTGGTCCATAGGTTGAAGCAAAGCCATCGTGTTGGGAGGTAAAAATATTCCTTTTATATTTGGATGCATAGTTTTAAGTTCACGAGGATGACCTGGTGCATTGTCCTAAACTAGAAGTGATTTAAAGTCTAAATTCTGTTATTTTTTTAAAATAAGTTTCAACTTCAGAAACAAAACAATTTCAGAACCAGTCACAAAAACTAGTGTTTGTAACCCACACTTTCTTATTAGTACACCAAAACACTGGCAGGTTGTCCTTGTTTTGATTTTTTAAATCCCGGGGATTAAACGATCTGTAAAGCATCAGTGGCTTAGTGACGCAATCTCCAAATTCATTAGAACATAGCAGCAGGGTAATTCTATCCTTTGCTGCCTTTAATCTAGAAGTAGATATTTCGCTTTTAGAAATTAATGTTTTTTTTTTTTTTTTTTTTTTTTTTTCATTTTCTTCCAAAACAGTGCAGTTTCGTCTGCATTAAATACTTGCTCAGGTTTGTATCCTCCATCAACTACTATGTTTGCGAATTCTTCTGGATGTCGTTCTGCAGCAGTAGTGTCTGCAATTTCTGCTTCTCCAATGATTTTAATGTTATGCGATGATTGTCTCATCTTAAATTTGTTGAACCAACATTCCAATGCTTAAAATCCTCTATCCATACATTCACCACTACAACTATCGCCAGGTTCTTTAAAATAAGCGTAAAGATGATTTGCCTTCTCTCGGACCATTGGACCACTCAGGGGCACCCTTTTTTGGTTTCATTCTTCGATCCATAACGCCACTTCCATTTTTTCTATTGCTGGATCAAGAACAATTTTCGCTGACAGTGAATCTGAAACTACAGGCGACCTTATTTTATCTTCGGAATTTTTCATCGATGGTACAGTTGATTCGTTGACATTGAATGAGCGTGATAAAGATGCAAATGTCTTTCCAAGGCGCAAGTGATCAAGCATTTCTATTTTCATTTTAAGCGGTAGCACAGATTTTTTTCGCGACGAAACTCGTTTCTCATTTTTCTGTTGACATTATAAATTAGTAATGAGCGTTAGAGAGGTGTTACTCGATCACAATTTTTGTAACGAATAGGAAAGACGAAACAATAAAACTTGCAAAGTGGCTTTTATCATAGAACGGAACAACAACATTTAAAAATATACTTTATTCATTGAGTAATAAGGTTGCTTTCATTCTGTTTGTTTACATTCTCAAAAACACCAATCGCGGCGTAGGTGGCTTATGTCAAAGTCCTCGGCGATATCATTTAACAACATACTTTAGGGAAAGTTGTAATAAGATCTATTTTACTTTTATTTATTAGTCCATTTGACGGCATTTACAAAAGATATTGGGTTTGGATACCTATTGACATCCTTTTATTATTATGTATGTACTTATCACATCCGCGAATATAGGAATTGAGTCGCATTTTTTTAACCCACGCATTGTGAAAACGAGAATGAAGGTAGCGCGAATAAGGAGCTTTTACTTTCCAATTAATTTATGTCTGTATAAAGTGTCTATGAAAATAAAACCAAATACCTTGAGCCATCTATGAAGTATCAAATTTAATCAATTATTTTCAAGACGGCAACCAAATGAAATCTAGCTCAGGAAAAAAAACCTAGTTAAGTTTTTTATTTCTTATAAAAAAAATCTGCATAAAAAGGATTATTTCATTTTCCTATAAAGATTGGTGAGCTTCACTCTATTCCGTTATCAAGAAGGATAAATCACCTCAACGACAAAACACTTATCAAAGTGATTTTAAGAAAATATTCATATTGATTGCTCAACGTACAAATTATATGTAGTTCGACTAAATAATAATCCTGGGGAAACATTTTGTATTTGAAAACTATAAAAATTTACAAAAAATAAAAATTGCATAGCATAGTTAAATTCCAATAATTTTATGCAATGCAGTTTTTTGTAGTTATTATCTATTCAGATAAATATTTTTTAATAATCTAGAAAAAAAACATTTAGAATTATAGTTCTGAGGTTTAGCATATCTGATCATTTATCTATTTATCTTAAAAAAGTAAATTATATACTGCCGACTACTTGTCATTTTTTTTTTTTTTTTTTGTTAAAAGTCTTTGTGTTGTCTTTATCACGTCAATGCCAATATTTTTGCGTTTCATACTCTTCATTACAAATTGGAAAATACGAAATTTACAAAATATTTACAGAATTTAAACACTGTGCTAGAAATTTGCATTGTATTCTGCTCATTATAATTTACTGCAGAAATTAGTTTACTCCTCTAAAGTCACTTTTCACACGCAAACGAGCTCACAAGTCACCATTTTAAACTATATATCAGACGTGATATGTGGTTTAAAGTGGATTCCAAACCACTACGTATGTTCATACATGAGGAGGGCGTGGGTGACAATATGTATATGAATGAGTTAAATCAGCTCCTAATATTGCATGAGGTATATCGCATATAAAAAATAGAAAAACAAACTTTTTTCTAAGACCTAAATCCACATAGATGAGTTTTTGACTATAAATTTGTATTGGAGTACCACTGGCAGCATTAAATATTTGTACAGGTTTCATGTTATGTACATTTTCGGTAACTGGAAGCAAGGAACAATCGCTGACCGTGTCAGCTAAGACTAGGATGTTAATTCTTTTATCGTGGACAAACAGGCGACGAGAGTAGGAAGTCTTGGCATATGTCGCCTCTAAGCAAGCTGGTTTTCGTTTCCCGAGAAAGAACATGGTGTTTGGCATTTATTGGTTTTTCCTTGTATTTACAGGAATACCAACAAATAATAGAACACGATGCACTAGATCTGGATTTCCGTGAACTGTATCTGTTGCGAGAGGTACTGCGTGACTTTCAAAGAGTTGCGATTTCTCTGCGGAGGTTCTTGAGTTTAGCTAACAAGGTAGAATTAGAGAAGGCTTCAGCAGAATCAGTAGAAATCAATATGATATTGACTTGGATAGGTGTAATTTCTAAAATTCTATCTGTGACTTCAGCAGCTTTATGCGAAGTTAGAGGTTAAATAGATGCTAATATTGACAGAATGTTGCTAGGTAGTTGTTGTAAGAATAATTCTAGAAGTAGATTTTCATTTGCATTGTACGATTCTGCACGCCGTTGCATCACTCTTAAAAGTTCCGATGGTTTCCGATCTCCTTGCTCCATCTAGCAATCATCTAATTTCTTGAATGCTTGATTCACCACAATAAGAAATCACTGTTTCTTTAAGACTCTTGTATGAATCTGTTTTGTCCAGATTTAAAATCACATCACGTATTAGCCTCGCTGTATCGGGTGGTAAGTTAGCAACACAATAGTTATATTTGGTTTTGCTTTCCGTTATTGGTTTTGGCAATGCTAGTTCAAATGTAAATTCCACCATTTTAAACCATAGTTTAGGATCCGCGGTGATAAACTGCGCAATTTTTACGGCAGACATAGCGTCATACATCTTGAAATCGAAATTTAAAGTTTATCACGAAAGACGAAATTGTATTACAAAAGTTCAAATGGTTAAATAATTCTAGTTCAATTGTCACCAATGTGGGTGTCAAGGTGTAGATGAATGAGTTAAATCTAATTAGAAACCATTTTATTACGGAACACTTTAATGATAACAATATAACAGACATACTTTGCCATGGAGGATAGGGATAAGCGAAATTAAATAAAAGTGGAAAATCTCTTTTCAGAGAGTACAAACATTCCAAAAGTGAAAGTTGTAGTAGTTTTTACACAAATAATCTCTTTTACATTGGTAGATTTGCGACAAATGTATGATCACTACAAGGGTACTGAACTCACGAACTCTTGTACTAAAAGCCAGAGTGCTGACTATCCAGCGACCAGCTCAGCTTATACCAACAACGGCATAACTAAAAAGGAGTTTTTATCACAATTATTAATCAGTGTCTGTAATTTAAATAAGTAATGCTAGATTAATTTTTTTAACTTATTTTATCAAAAATAATTCATTATGCTTTCTTTCAGACAGCTGAAGCTGGTGAGAATGTAATTTCGCAGCTTAAACTAGTGCTGAAAACACTACCTCTCTTGTCAAATATATTCTCTTTCATTTTGGTATCAGTTGGAAGTTTACTAGTGCTAACGGCATTTATACTGTCTATTCTTTACTCACTTGGAAAGGTAATCTCTTTAAGTTTTCTTAAACATCATATGAGGCCTAATTATCATGCATATCAAAAGTATTATTTTTTAATATTTTACTTAGATTTAAACCAAATTTCATCAGTATTCACCAGATTTCACCAGATTGATGTCAGTTTTCTCAGATAATCAATTCGTGCGAATTTGTTAATCAGGGGATCGACAACACAGATGGTTTCATTGGCACTCATATTTTGCACACAAGGAACATGCAATTTAAAATTAACTCTAAGCCACTACAAACATCAAAGACCGAAGTGGAAACGAACTGCACGAAACGAATTATTAAGCTGAAAAACCAGAACGCTGTTCATTAACAGACAATTTGGCTATCAGCTCAAATAACTCATTGCAAATTTATGTAATTTCAAGTTAAAAATTGAACAAAAAACTGAGTTATTAGTATGAATTCAGTTGTCTGACTTTACTGTGTATTATTGAGAACTATCCAACTAGAGGATGCATTCAGGTTGTCTTGAATTGCGAAACAACATATATGGCTGTAGAATGTTATGAATGTACAAATGGGCTGACATGGTGCCTCAAAACAGTAATAATAAAGAGAAATTATAGGCTAATGCATCAATCAATGCGTTGTGATCTGATCCTACTTATTGACAATGACATGGATCAAGTCTGTGAAAACGTGCGAGTCACGATGAAGGATGTGAGATTCAGTTTCAGAAGACTCAAGAATGAGGGGTACCAAAGGTAGAAGTCTGAATTTTACCTCAAACATGTAAAGCATTTAGCTGAACAAGAGGGTGAGTCAGAAACAGGGATCATTAATTTAGAAACAGGGATCAAGCAGAAGAGCCCCAGACTTGGATTGCCTCCCTCAAAGGTAGCATTTTACTTGGAGGACATTGCTCCCAAAACATATTTTATGTACTCCAGTCACCAATAACAAACACGACAGATATTCAGGTGGGCCCGGTATTCGAACTCACTACCAACCGATAACAACAACGAACGTCGTAATTCACCAGGCTACCAAAGCCCTACTCAGTGCGTAAAAGTCGCACTGAAGCATTCCTCATTTTTCAAAAGCTATCATTAGAAGCCATATCAAACAGTGATTTAAGGCTAAAGGCAAATGATTTCCACATTGTTATAGTCTAATCTCAACTACTTAATCAAAACTACCCCTTAATAAAAGTCAACTAACATCGGCAACAGGCTTTTACCTATAGTATGTTGTCAGTGGGGTCTCTTTAAATTATACACAATGACAAAAAGGCCTTCACTGTCTATGATGGTTGTAATATACTGATGATCTATGCTTATTTGTTTAGTGATGAAATGGTTTTCTCAGTTATTAAAGGTCAAACATGTCTTAAACTGGGATAATCAATTGTGTGTTTGTTCACGAATTACAGTAATAATAATATTTCCTTGCATTGTTTTCAGATCATTTGAAATAGTGGATGGTACACCGTTAGGTCACTCAGCCTTTATCATTCCATTGACTGTTTCCCTCTAAAACCTCGACATTTATTAATGTTATCTAAGTTTTTTTTTTTTTTTTCATCCTCTTGAACAGCAGAGCTAGGTCGGATTCAAGATCCCATTCACCCTGAAGAAGTCCAATACCAATAGGAAATCTTGAATCCGGTCCTACTTGTTGAGTCTCAGACAAGATAAAATGTGGTCAGTGGTGGCCTGTACAGAAGAACTCATAATGCAAATTTTGAAGTGTTTATTACTACCAATAAAAGTCATTGATAACAGATGGCCACTAAGGAATTAGGTTAGGGCAGTTTGATCTTATCTACTCTATCACCGAATAAAGGAACCACTAATGCACTTACTCTGATGCAATAGGTGCACCAATGGCAGCATCCAAATAGCGTTATTCTTTGCCTTATATTTAGAAAATAGCTCCATATAAGTAAGAGGAACGGATGGTGCTTTGTTATCTACGTTATATCAGGCTATTTCAGAGTAGGTTTCCGATTTCCTATATATGTTGATGGAACACTACGAAAAGCTTCCTAATTTTGAACCATCTATTGATTATTGATTATAACTAAGAAATATTGATTTTCACATATAAATTACATACAAACTTATAATATATATATATATATATATATATATATATATATATATATATATATATATATATATATATATATATATATATATATATATATATATATATATATATATTAACGCTATATTTAAGTGTTTCTTTATGTTCAACCTCTTGCAATTTTTATCATGTGTAAATTATTTTGACACAAATCTTAAGCATAGAAGCTTAATATGAAACTAGATTAACTTAATGCATGAACTAAATTTTAAAGATATTCAGCAGAAACTTTTGAGCCAAGAATCAATCTGACAATTTTTTTTAATTCCCTAAATATTAATGAAATGAAAGTATAATTTTATTTATAAATATGCTTATTAATATTTTCCTACTTCTTTTTCTCATCTAAGATATCCATTCATATAAATATTTATATTATAATTCATATAATTATTTTTTTATTCATAATTTTTTTGCTTAGTTACATAGTTACATCATGCACATGTGTTCAACTAAAAAAAAATCATAAATACAGAGAGTATTAACACATTTTTAGAACAATTTCGGGACCGTTTAATTAATGTTTAAAATGCAAAGACTATTTCTTCGATCTGATAGTCTTTTTTTCCGGACTAAAAGTCTGCATCGTGCCTTCAACGATAGCTTTTGATTTTAACACTTTTTCCACTCTTATTATATTTAATTTCCCATCGTAGGAGAAACCTGCGACTATCATAAACCCCTTACTGAAACTTTTTTTACTTTGACGGTACCAGGTTTGTACATTTTTTCTCCACATTTTCTATAGTAAATAGACCTTTTTGTTGCAGACATTTAGGTAAACCCATGCTTCATAAATGGTCACAATGTATTTCCATTTATCTCCAGCTAAATAGTTTTCATACAGGATTCTACAAAATGTTTTGCGTTGAGTCACATGTCTCGGCAGAAACTGATGAACATATGGTTTTTAGCTTTTTTAAGTTGTAAATTTTGTTTTATTATTTTATTTATTGCTGCTACAGATGTATCGAAAGACTTTGCAATTGATTTCTGTGTTGGCGGATTTTCTCTTGTTACCAGCGATTTCACTTTAGAAACACTTGAAACAGTACGTACCTTTTTCGGATATTCGTTTGGAGTCTTCTTTCCATGTAGAAATAATGATTGAGGATTTTTACCTGTCCGATTAATAATGTTGCTTATTTTGCACTTAGAAATTTTAATACCATGCATTTCACAACGTTTTAGAATTCTGATTTCTCTTCGGAAAGTGCAAAAACAAATCTTTCAATCCACAGCTTGTTTACATGCGGCATTTTGAAAGAAGAATTAATTTAAAAAATATAGCAGACGATATTTCTCATTTCAAATAATATGCTATTGCCAAAAATTTTTATTCTAAAACATTTACTTCTTTTTTTAATTCTTTATCGAAATCATTCTAAAATTGTGTTAATACCCTCTGTATGAAATTTTTGAAATTTATCTTCTTTTTTGTCTCTATTGCGCATATAATTACCATTATCATACAATAATTACTAGTAATATTTTGAATTTAAATAATGTATTATTTTTTTAACATTGCGTTGTGTATTTATATTATTCTTTTCTTCCCAGATTCAAACCTGAAAATAGAAGCAGAAACTGCATTTTCTGCTTCTGTAATTAAAAATTACCCTTAATTCAATCATAAAATTACAAATCCTCCCATTTACATACATACAAAATTTAGTTACTTATATTATTTCAAATATTTACGCTTTACTAACAACATAGTTAAGTCCCCACGTCAAGTTCACAATTTACATTAATTGATAAAATAATGTGAATACTTAAATAATTAAAATGATAAAATAAGTGGTACCACATTATATGTATATATAAAGAAACTATTATCTGGAAAAATAATTTATATAAAAAACTTGAACTTATACAAAGGAAATTTCTATAACTCAATCAGCCTAATTTCAAGACATTGAAAACCTGTTAGTTCATTTAGTTCGTTCTTTCAGTGTCATTTTTCCAATCTGGACTCGTGTTATAGGAGTATACACCTTTTCTACTCCATTCTGAGAACTCACAGGATTTTGACTACCTCAACTTTGTGATTTTACAGTCTCTAGGTCCCAGTAGAATTTCAGACTTGAAAAACGAACAGAGTCCTTTTTGGTAGCGTGGGTTTCAGACTTTCTCTCTCTCTCTCTCTCTCTCTCTCTTGCTTTTGTCAACTCTAAACTCCCGGCTCTCTTCAATCTCGTAAACTACTTTTCTCTGGAACCGGTTTTCCCAAGTACTGTGCTACGGAAGTCTATTTCGTGGAAAGGGGAAATAGGGATTTATACGTGATGCAACCTTACGGGAGAATGAGGTATAAAAAGGGACTTCCAGCCAAAGAAAAAAAAGGGTAATTTTAATTGACTTACAAAAAATATCCAGCCAGTGAATACAACATCTCTGACTAATGATAACATTTCTTTCAACCCTTTTTATTATCAATTTTAGTTCAAGGATGAGCCGAAGACGTTGAGCAAATTACCTTTATTAGAAGAAAAGAAAGCAGAGAGTAATAAAAGTGAGAATTTTCTGCAAATGCATTTTATCTGTAGATCTCTGTTCATGCAAGCAATTTTTCACTTATATATATATATATATATATATATATATATATATATATATATATATATATATATATATATATATATATATATATATATATTCCAATTATTATCGCTCACATATTTATATATATATATATATATTTATTTTATTAATTTTATTATACTAAATTTATTCAATAGCATATTTACTAATACAGAATTCAATTTAAAATTACATAAGCCCTTCAGTTTTATAATGTGAAGAGGCGTTATAAAATTAATGGACTTGATTACTCAGTGATAACAATAGATTTTTACTTTTATTTAACATTTTGATATAAATGAAAATTACATAAAAACGACAAATTATTTGAAACGGTGACAATTTTAAACTAGTTAACAAATTACCAGCCTCAAACAAACTATAAGTCATTGTTCTAAATTTTATCTTGTTTGTTCTCGTGAAATCACTGATTTGTCATATGTGAGTCACTGTTAACGCCACAACTTTATCAAAAATTCCTCAAATAGGGTGATTTCTACAAGCATTTTCCCAAGATTCAATTACATTAGTGGGAGCAAATTTTACAATCTAGTGAGCATTATTCATCCAAGTTATTCTTCAACTGATTGCATTACTCGTTAAACTTTTCAAAGGATTCGTAGAAAGTTCTAAAATAGCATTAAATTCACTCAAAATGTGTGTCTATGAGAATTAAATTCATTCAAAATTTGCTGTAACAATCTGCCAGAACAATTAATTTTTCAAAATACTTGGATATTCTCAATTTTTTATGCATTTATTTTATCAATTTATACAATACCGTATTGTAACGTACGTTCTGTGTTATAAATTTAAAGTATGAATTTACTGTGATTTTCTTTTCTATACAATAATGATTAAAAGTTTTGTTAGTAACAAATGTGTATCATTATTTTTCCACTAAGAACCTCGTCACTACACTTTTATCAAAGATATGGTAAACCAAAATTATAAGACAGATCAAATAAAAATTTCACTGTGCTTTATATTATCTTCTATAACATTCTAAAATTGAAGTTTTTATATTATATAAGCTAAACGACAATTAGCTATATTGGTTAACGAAATAAATTGTAAAAGTTGCATAAAGGGTAGAAGTTGTATGAACTGTAATAAATTGTTTGTTTGTCGGAGTAAAACAATACTGACTTTTATTCCAATTGCTTTTGTTTGGTTTGTTAGTTACTTTAAGGTCAAACTTTGCGCAAAATATGAGAGCGAGCAGAATCTCCAATTTAAAGTAGATTTTAAATCACTTCAAACAACCACACTTAAAGTTTCATAAGTGCGCATTGCGTGATTTTTCTGACATTATTCTTTACCGATAGTTCTCTCTAGTGCTGGCAGCATTTTCTGTAAAATGATGCAACATAACTAAAATTATGCATAAATATTTTATTGAATGAATGGTACATGAGAATGAATTCATTATACTTTTCTAGCTCCTAGCTTAATGGCTATAAAAAAAACCTATCGAATGTATATGGAAATAGCCTCGATCACAATCGCCATTTTCTTCCATGCTTCAGCAGCACTGGAATCATGATTCACAGAAAAGAGAACATTTACGAAACGAATGGAAAAGATTATGGAATTTGCTTTTAAGCGAAATCAAATATCTAATCTAAGTGAATATATAATCTAAATTCAAATCTCATTTTCAATTAATAAGTATCTGCAAATACAAGTTTTAATATATATAATTTTAAAAATAGCTGTGTTTGTAACTAATAATTGTTCCTAATAATTATAATCACATGAAGTAAAAGTAATATAATTAATTCTTATGTCACACACGAATGAGCATAATTGTAAGGAATACATACTTAATTAAAAGATAATAATTTCTAAAATTCTTAATTTCAGTTAATATCTTTAACAATTACTATTTTAACAATTAATTATTTGCAGATACTTATTAATTTCTTACTTAAATTCTATATGTATATATATAAGAAAGGAAATAAAAAGTTGTAATTATATTCCTTTCAGTTAACAAGCAATATAACAAGTATACAAGTGTTTCCTGGGGATATTAACACTATAGTAGTTTTTAGAGCTATATATAATTCCCTACTAAATATAAGAATGTTAAATTTTCTTTAACATTTCTAGAATTAATTCTCTACTCCAAGAATGGTTTTTTTAGCTACTGTTATAATCTGGTTAATAGTTACAATTTTTTTAAGATTACAAAAATTATTCAGAAATATTTATTATTAAAGCAATTTCGTTTAAAATGTAAATGTGTGTGTGTGCGCGCTAAAATATAATAATAGATAAATACGTTTTATATTTATTTAATATAAAATTTATTTATTCATTACTATTTTATCTAACGAAATGTCACCAAAATTTGAAATAATATTTTTTTTTCGTTGAAATTAAATTTAAAGCTGCATTTTCTTAATACAATGATTAATATTTTGATTTTTTTCATGATGCTTTATTTAACATTATGCTTTGTTTAACATTTGAATTACTCTTAATTATATTTTGGAAAATTTAAAATTTTCTGAATAATTATTTTCATTCTTTATTCATTATGTTACATAATAATGATTTTTTTTTTTTTTTTTTAGAATAAACCTTCGTAATTGAGCCACTTCATCTGACTCATAAACTGTTAAAGAACACATTACTGTTAAAAATAAAAAGTTCTTGAACACATTCGTGTTTTTATGAAAAATGTGTATGTATACAATAAATATTTTACATAACTGTTTGTTGCTAAGATCTCTAAAATTTTTTCAAATGTCTCATTTTTGTAATTTTTGGAACCTATAACATACACAGTTCATAATTTTCTACATATATTTTTTAACTCAATAATAATCGAGTTAAAAAATATAGATAATTACGGACAACGGTAACATATGTCCTAGAAAATCTTAGCAAGTAATGATTGACAGACTTTGTGCCAATGGCTCTTGCCACTAAACAAAAAAAAAGCAATCGTTTTGTATGTATTTTATTAGATATATGGTTGTAAATATTTTTGAACAATCTTTTTCATCTTTATATTACATTATATTTTGATGAAGAAAACAAATAGTTACAAAAATTTATATAAAGCAACATTACAATAAAATTGTTGATTTATCTGCATGTATTTGCAGTCACTGCAACAGTGTTTAAAGATTCTGTAACTCTTGGATAAAAATTCAATCGATAAAGAAATTTATCATAAGATCCTTATTAAATATTATTATAGAAAAATTCAGTTGACCTATATATAAAAGAGTGGATTCAACTATTTCTATCGATTAAAATAAAAGGAAACATTTTTTCCTCAGTGAATAGCCTAATATTTTGAAGACTGTTATTGCTGCTAATCTCTATATCCAGCTTCTGCTAGACGAGATCTGCGAATATATTCACCCTCAAAAATCATAGACTAGCATAGGTAAATCTAGTAGCTTCATTTTTCAGAAAAATTCAAAACTTGATAGATGTCTTAAGAAATGAATACGTCAAGAAACACACAGATAATACAAAAATTAGTTCTCCAAATGCAGTTTCTCGGAGGTACACTCTCCTAAGAACTTTTAGTACATTTCTGATGTGTTGCAGTCTTCATAGTTATACCTACAACCATTCGTAGAGAATTTAATTTCATTCCAGTCAGCATTCGCAACTATTTTATTTCACATGTTGGTATTAAATTGTTTTATCAAATGTTTATGCCAATTACCGTCTTTGAAAAAGGAATTTTAATACTGACCATCCTGAAGTTTTGAAATTTTAGTTTTAAATTTTAGTTTATTGCATATATTTATTTGATTTATGTACAAAAAATCATTTTTTAGGAAATAGCCAATAGTTATAAGGAAATGGAAAGCTTTGAAACATTCATACATTTTACGTATCTTTACATACCCTTGCACATTATCCCACTACAGTAGACGCTAGATTTTATCTATCTCTAATTTACAAAACTTCACACTTTTACAAACTAGTGGTTGATTCCTAATATGATCCCATAGATGACATCATTATTTTAAGTCCCATTTACGAGTTAAAATTTTGAAAAATCTCTTTATTGTAAACTTATTTTCATACATCTTCCATTTGCTTTCATCTTCATATCTGTAATTTTTCTCAGTTTTTTAATTTTATAATTGTGAATATTTTATTTGAAAATCAAAAGTCCATCGAACAGTGAATAACTAACTGAATTGTTGATGTTGAAATCCTGAGTTTTTTAGAAACAATTCATAAGAAATTTCTCCAGCCTAGTCTTATTCCCGCCTTATACTCGATACATCAGAGTATAATCAATAGCTTCAAGTGCAAATATTGTACAGTACTGTTGCAAAGAATGATCGTGGTGTGGAATTCTTGTCTAGGAATGAATTGGTTGCTTATAAAATTGACCTTCTATTCATAATAAGCTTGTAAATTTAATCTTGGAATGAAGTTGCAGAAAATAGGATATATATATATATATATATATATATATATATATATATATATATATATATATATATATATATATATATATATATATATATATATATATATATATATATATATATATATATATATATATATATATATATATATAACTATACCCGCGCGCGAGAGAGAGAGCATTTACTTGGTTCAATTGAAAATTTACTTGAGTACTAGAGGGAAAATACTCATCTATGAACTTCGACAAGGAAACCCACTCTTGTTAAAAAAAATTATATTTCTGTACTTTTTGAATGTGGACTCGAGTATAATTTGAGTCAGCTGTTTAAGTGATTGAGAACTTAATGAATGAGAGAAAAAAAGAACTTTCCGATATCAAGCGATAAGAAAATAGCTTATATTGCCGCCATCATCTGCAAAACAATCAAAAGTGGGAGGCTAAAAAAACTGGAATACTTTTTGGAAAAAACAACAAGATGATTTCCTACATAAAAAAAATGGGAAAATGTAGAAATTATTAAATATTATTGTACAATAACAAAAAATAAGTGATTACTTTGCCTTACTTTTACCAAATAAAATGAAAGAAAGATTTGTCTTAATACCAGGAGTGTATTTCTAATTGAGGATATTTTACACACATGTTTCTTATACAGTGTACACGAAATATTTTTCTAATAATAAATGTATTAGAAATATATTTAATAAATACTGTATATGTAAATATAAATTTATTTATAAATAAAGCGTAGTCTAGTAAAAAAAATCAATTTTTTTTAAGGTCTAATACTTTATTTTTATTTTACAAACTATTTAAATGGTCCCTATGAGTTCATATAAACGAGTATTTACTGTAATAAAATGTGTCCGATCACAAAAAATTCTGATAAAGACAAGTTTTTCAGCAATCAATAATTAGCCCAAACTATAGAATTGGTTAGGTCGAAATGGAATTTTATTTTAAAGCAAGTTAATTGAAATTAATGAAATGCATTTTAGCTTATGGTTTCTAAGTTACTTCTTAATGTCATTTTAAAAAATGTTAACATCTCATAAGAAAAGTCAAAGAACTATTGTTTTACTTGATGTTTCTTCTTTCAAGTAATAAGTCTAAAGTTTAACTTTGGCTTCTAACTATCACAATATGTGTTATAAATTACACTGAAACTTTTGCCTTAATACTAGGAGTGTATTTCAGACTTTCCAAATTCCATTTAAATATCTTGGGTTGGGGGGGAAGCTGAAAATGAATCTCTTCCAGTGGCTGAAATCACAAGTCCTTGAATAAGCATCAATAATTTTTTTAACTTATTTCGCCAACTAATACTCAAAGGGACACAATACATTATTTTTGTTCAATTAATAACTTATTGTGGTTGCGTAATGGTGCCAAATTACGAACACAGAAATTTTTCCAAATATAAAATTTTGAAACATATTCTCCTTCTAATATTATCACTGATTTTGGTATTTTTTCTATTTGATGAATTCTCAAAGTCGCTTCGAGCACAAACCACCACACATGACTCCTTTTAAATAATCTTCTGCGACGTTACTTGATCCTACAAAATGAATGTTTTGCATGCAAGAAATGCTAAAAATTGGGGGTTTGCTAACCACTGTCAATTTATTTTTATTTTTTTTTATTATTCTTTATTTCCAATTCTCTGTTTTTATTTCCTTGTTTATTTTGCATTCAATATATTTATTACTGAAATGCTTACAATATATTTTAATTTTCATTGATTTCAATCATCCTAAATTTAGTTTCATCACATTATATATATATATATATATATATATATATATATATATATATATATATATATATATATATATATATATATATATATATATATATATATATATATATATATATATATATATATATATATATATATATATATATATATATGTATATATATATATGTATGTATATATTATAATTGGAGGGGATTTTATCTGTGGGATTCCATGTATTAGTGCTGTAATTTTCTTCAAAACAAACGGGTTTCCTCGTATTAACCTGTCGAGAGTAATATTTTTAAGCGATTTGCGAACATAAACTGGCGAGATTAAAGATATTTTCATATGGTAAAAATCCTAATGATTTGGCTAGGAAAATCAACCAACCTGGTAGCTCTCGAAGAGTGTGTTCACAATTCGCTACATTTTAAGGCAATATAAAAAAGCTGGCAACAGCATCTCTTTGAACAACATATCTCATCTCTATTAATAATTAAGATGAAGTATATTTTATCAATAAATTATGCAGTTTACCAATGTAATATGTGATATATAACACATAATGAAGATAAAATTTATTATTTTAAAATAACCATAACTATAATTTATGCATTTATATTATTTAAAATCTTGATGACAATTTCTATTAAACATATGAACTTTATTTGCATTCTTCATATATTTCCATTGATAAAACAAATTTAAATTCAGTATTTAAAAAAATTAAAAAAGGGAAATTAACTGCATGATAATGCAAAACTTATGAGTAATATAAATCCTTAGAGATTTGTGCTCTCACTCAAAGAATGACTAATAATCTTTTATTCATTTATTTATTTTAATAATCACCATTTTATTTATTTATTAGAAATTAAGAACAATTTTTCTTTATTTCTCCACCAATTATAAAAATGATAATAATATTATCAATATTCGTTCCTTAAATAATGTTGCAGGCATCCTTAAATTTATATTCCTTTCTTTTATACTACATTTATGTTTTTAAAGGAATAAGACCGATTTTGCAGTTCAAATTTAAAAAAATATTTTAAAACTGTTGATATCCTTAATCTTATCAAAAAGTTTCTACAACATGTTAATGTTTAATTTTCAAGTCATATCTGCTATACATAATTATTGAGCTATTATTATTTATGGTATTTATATATTTAGACATATTATAACATTGTAAATATTTTATATCTGAAAACCAGAATTTACTTTTTAATAAATGATATTTTTGCCTTCCCCAAAATAAATACAGGAAAAAACTCATAATAAGAATGCAATACAAATAACAAAATAATGAAATACCTATTTTAAGATATAGATTATTTTAAAGAATTCGGTTATACTTTTAAATTTGAGATTAAAAAATTATAACTAAAACTGAATTTTGAAATATGTCAGTAGAGTAATTGGACTTGCTGTAATTTAAAATTAATTAAAAAAGATTATTTTACACATTAATATTATTGTTTTGATGAAAAATATTACTATAGATAGATATCAGTCTATGTACTCTTTAACAACAAAAGTAATCTGATGCATCAATTATATTACATACATTTTCCTTGCTTTTGATGAATCAAATTGATCAATTACTTTATCAATTTGATTCATCAAATTGATTTTAAAATGATTAATCATTTTAAAAATGATGAAACATTTTAAAATGATCTATAGGTCGATCATTTTAAAATGTTCTCGTTCTACGCTTAAAAATACTAGATATACTCTTATATAGCATTTGTATAGCATTTTTTAAAGCTCTACGCGCTTAAAAATCCTATACTTAAATATGTCAGAATTAATATTAGTTTACTGAACTAATGTTCATAACTAGCAATTGATATTAAAACAGTAAAGTACTTTGAAGTGCTACTCCCATATTTGAAAAAACATCTTCACTATATGACATTATGAAAGTAAATATCTTCAATATAGTTTAATATGTTTAATTTCTTTAAAACCAACTTATGTATGTGCGGGTGTTTTTAATTATATCAAAACTATTTTCAGCGAAATAATACACGTTTACAGTATTTTTTTTCCAAAAGTGACACACTTATTATTTTTTCAAAGTCTCAGTAACATGTTTCTTATATGCTGCTTGATATTAAAAGTGGATTTATGGTCTTTCTGATGATGTCAACACATTTAAATTATTTTTAGGAAATGAAATTGATATTTTTACCTTCTTCATCTTTGTCAAGTTTTTTCTTTTCTTGGTATGGAAGGAATCCAAGTACAGTTAATTTCATCAGCAAATGAAGAAATTTAAAACCGAAAGCTTTAGAATTTTTTATACAACATAGATTATTTTTCATTTAAAATGAAGGTTTCCAATGTTTTGACTCACTATAATCCAGATTTCGATAGCTGAAACCTCAACTATCACGTGCACATGTATTTAAATAATTATTTGTACCACCCTTATATATTTTTTCTATGATGGTACTGAACTTGTACTACATGGTAATTTAAGAAGCAAATAATCTAGGTGTTTCTCAAATAGGTAAATCCTGAGATACAGCTAATTAATCTAAAAAATTTCTCGATGCTAAAATTCTATTCTCCTATTCTTATGCTGTATAATAGAAATTGTAATGAGTAAAATATGACGCAAGTTATATATTTATAATAATAGTAATTATAAAAGATAACTTATTAAGGACTGGGATATATAGGAAATACCTTACACACATTCTTTCATTTTATTCCAAAAGAATTTTTTTTGCAGGTTATGGCGGTTTCTTATTGATTATTAAAAAGGCAAATTTTAAGGATTTCTAAAGAAAAATTTTCATTTGTATTTTAATTAGATTCTGTCCTACTTTCACAAAATCTTTTAAGATATCTTCCATATATGTACAAAATTTGTAGTATTAAATAATGATATAGAACTATACAAAGCTTGAGTAAAATATGCAAATTTTAAAAAATCATAATACTTGAAAACAATTTTAACATTTTTTTAAATTTTTCAAAGCATTTTCAATATTTAAATTTTAAATTTGGAGGACATTGTTACCACGATATATTTTAAGTATCCTAGTTGACACTATAGAACACAGCAGATCTTCAATTGGGTCGAGATTCGAACTCACTATCTTCCTATAACGAGAGGGAACACCTTAACCAAAAATTAATTACTATTATAATTTTTAATATTATAATTGTTAGTATATATCCTTGAACAGAATTGCAATATCTATACAATTTAATGAATTGAAACAATCTCAATAAATTTAGTTATTTACTAATAAATGGTAATTTTATTTTAAAATTTAAAATTATATTTAAAAAAAATAAATCAGCTGCATTTTTTCTGCTAAAGGTATTACTTCAGTGGTGTATCATTGTGGTCAGTCAGTGGTGTATCAGTGGTGTATCAAAAATTGTGTGAGAAAGTGTATCAAGAATTAACTTTTTTGGCTGATTAGAAACCTATATTTTTAATATTAAAACTAATTTATTGCAATATATGGGGTAAAATTATCTACTTCCATTAAATTTTTAAAATTTGAGTTGCATTTTTTCAATCTGTTTCAATTTCTATGTCTTAAAATGTTTTTCTGCATTTCGAAAAAAAAAAGAGAAAAAAAATAAAACATTTGTTTATTTCTCACTCTGGCAAAAGCACCAAAATGATGCAGGAAAGTAACATAATCATATTGGTTGCTTTCTATTCTCACATTTTATTCCCTGTAAAATGGAAACGCATAACACTGTAAAACGATATGAATTCTTTCATTGAGAATAAGAATCTTTACTAAAAGATTTTGTGTTTGTTAAAGAGTTTCGAAATTAAAATTTTGTATTAGAACTATTGCAGAAATTAAAATCCAAAAAAAAAAAAAAAAAAAAAAAAAAAAAAAAAAAAATTGAACTTTTCCATGTGGGGCTTTATAAACAGTAGTTTACATGAATGGAGAAAAGAAATGAAAAAGATTTTATGTTCACGGTAGAAAAATAAAACGAATGACCGAATAAAAACACTCCACTAATAGCAAGAATCGATAGTGTTTTCGACAAATTAACAAATTTAATTTTTTTTAATTTTTATTTATTTATTTATTTAATTACCTTAGATTAAGTTTCTGGATTCCTTTAGAAAAAGACCAGTGCCTAAAATTAGCATTTACAACTAATTATATTTACAAAAGTTACAGCTAATTAAAGGTAACCTGTAAAAATGTAATAGATTGCATTTTGAACACAAAAACGTTTCCGTAATATTTCAATGGGCTATTTGGCAAATTAATAAAAAAATATAAAAAATAAAATAAATCAGGTTTAACATCGACATTAACTATTTTGATGATATAATTATCTTTTCCAACTCAGTGGATGAAATCATCTTAGAATGGTGTAGTAATCTTATGATGCATGGACTTATATTTAGAAAATAATTAAAGTTTTGATAGTATTCAAGAGCACTTCTATATTATTCTAATTATTAGTAGAAAAAATATATTATTAACAAGAATACAGTTATAATTCTTATTACATTTTTTTCTTTTTCTTTTTGCTTTAAAACAAGTTAGAGTTCAATATTTTCACCAAAAATTCTTTGTTGGTCTAACTACTTTAAAAGAAAGAGATAAATGCCTTCTAAGAAATATTTTTTTCATTACATTATCCTCTTAAGTTTTATCAAATAAAATTTATATTAAATGTTTACAAAACAATTGAAATAAAAATTGTTCGAAAATAGAATAAAATGACGTTCATAACAGGATAGAGATGATGCCAGAAATGTCGTTATTCTGTTCTTTCATTTAAAAAAATTTACAATCACGTGACATTTAAAATAACATTTTGTTACAATTAACATACCAACAAATAATTTAATTCATACTTAGTAACATAATAAATATTGCTGTTATATTTTAGTATCATTATAATTCTATGAAAAATACTGAAGAAGGGCAAAACAATATTCTTTCAAAAAAAATTGGAGAAAATATTAATTAACGTTATTTTTTCAAACATAATTGCACTTTGAGAAAGTAGAAAGAACGGTAGATCTGATAGCATATGTGTTCTCTCTCTCTCTCTCTCTCTCTCTCTCTCTCTCTCTCTCTCTCTCTCTCTACTCTCAGCAGTAACGCATAGATAAAAGTCTTAGTATAAGGAAAAGAACTATATACTTTATTGAAGAGAGGAAAGTTCTGAAGTGTATGTTGTATTATTTAAAATAATATTATCATGGCATAAGCCATATTATAAGCAATTCAAATTACAGTAATTGGCATTCTACAGTAATTACACAAATAACATTAATCATATTTTTTTATATAAAACATATTTTGTTTTTATTTAACCTGAGAAAGACATCTTAATGTAAATTTCATTTCATTCCGTGCAAACACTTTTAATTTTACACCAGGCAAATATTCAGCATACAAGCAGAATAATATGGATTACATATATATGTACATACTTTTATCTGTATATAATTTTATATAAGTAAATTTATAATAAAATGTATTTTTCATTAGTAAGGAGAATAGCATATAATTACTGATGAGAAATGGTCATATAAGTCTCTTTTCAGAGGATATTTTACTATATTGTGAACAAATAATAATAATAAAGACTTAAAAATATCCGTTAAAATTTTAATATTTTATACACTTTTTTTAATAAATAAAACTGTGTAGGTTTAATTTTATTTTGACTAGAAATAACGCAGTAAAAAACTCTCCCCTAAAAAAAGAAAATTTCATAAGTTAAAATATTATTAATGAAAATTTGTAAGAATAAAATATTTAAAAAAATATATAAATTGGTTAGAAGTTTTCATTAATCAATATAAAATGCATTAAACCTACGAAAAAAATCGAAATAAAAAGAATGATTACGAGTAAAATATTTCATGTCACATCTCCTGATAAACTGCTTTTATAATTACTATTATTGTGATAGATGTATAAGTTACATATCATATCAATTTTACTCTCACACACTTGATTAAATAAAAATACCAATTTTCAATTTATTATTTCCTAAGATTCATTTAAATGTGATGATAGCATGAGAATAATATAGATGCACTTTCAATGCAAAGAAGAGTTACGCGGTAAGTTGAAATGTTATTGGGACATATTAAAGCATGTCTGTGAAATTATTTTACGCTGCTCCATAAGAAAGAAAGGATATTTCTATCTCAAGATTTGTTGCAGCCCCTTAGTCTTTCTGTCGTGTTATAATAATGAAAAAATTCGGGCTGAAAAGTGTTTCTCATCAGCGGCCTCTTTTGTTCAAAATATTTGGGTCCAACTGTAGACTGACCTTCAACGAAAAGATGGGATTTTTTCTCAAAATTGCACTGCAGTACTTAGGATAAATAATATCTTCTTGGCATCGCAATGGGATACGACAGTGGAGAAATCGAATAATAATTACAACCAAATACTAAAGAAAAACATAAATAAGCTTTTAGTTTTTCTTTTTTGTTCACTTGGTTACTGTATCATTTCTTCCAACTTTAAAATTTAACTTTCATAAATTTTCCTTTTAACAAACAGCATTATTTCTTCGAAAAGAATAGACATTGTCAGAAACAAAACAATATCTGATATTAAAAAAAAATTATTGAAGTTTTATTTTCTGTCTACTATGTATTCTTTATATTTTATCACTTAATGCAATTTTTTTCCATATAAATATTTATTAACATACATGTATAGTTTTGAAAATTAAAAATCAAATTGTTTATTTAAAATTATTTATTTAAAATCAATTTGAAAGAAAAAGAAAAATAATGCCATTGCTTGAACAGGATATTCAAAATAAATCATGATAAAATTAAGCTTTTATTTTAATGATAAGAAACTCTTATTTTAAGAAACATATTTCAGTATTTTAAGAAAATATAGTTTCCGCAAACACATTAAAAGCATATAAAAAATTTTCACGTCTAAGATAACCGATTGAGAAAACATTTATAAGTAAAATGTAAAGTTAAAATCTCATTTTTTTTTATCTGATCACCCATAATTTATGGTAATAATTTAAATCAATGAAAAATTTGATAAAAGAACCTTTGAAAAAATTTTAAAAATTAGATTTAGAGATAAGTTTACATATTTTGGCTAAGAATATTTCTCATTTCATTATAAATATATATTGGGTAAATTTATTTAAATATGCATTTCAGCAGAAATTTATTTTAATTTCTGATTTAAAACTACCCAAAATGTTTTTGTTGTCTGCATGAGTGTTTGCATTGATAATACTTTGACATCATTAATTTTCTAAATTGATAGCAGATGAAGATTTAGTAACGAGTATTCTAAATTTTGATTGATTTTGCGGTATAATTACATTACTTTTTTTTTTTTTTTTTTTTTTTTTTTTGTTAACTTTTTTATAAAAAATAATTTTGGCTTATGAATATAAATTAATAAATTACTTTTTAAATGCGTAGTACGTTCAGCCTCTAATGATCAACAATTTGGAATTACATTAATAAAAATTTTTCCCATCAATAGAGAATACAATGTTTTAATTATTTCATATTTCACAAATACAGTTGGTTGATTCCATAAACCGTCTCTGGTTCAGTGAAGAATCTTGTTTAAAATTTATTTGTGGTGGCAACATAGTTTGTGCTTTCACCTCAAAGCTTTCCCATAGCACTTCTCAAGAATACTAAATTGTTTATATATGCTTTAATGAATTTTAATTCCTCAGGATAAATATCTTTCAATTTCATCAAATTCTTGGTAATGAAAATTATAAAATCCTCAACATACCTAAAGGCAAAAGACATCTGAATAATATATAATGTTTCGTAATAATGTAATAACAGATTTGCTAGAAATCTTGAAACTTCAGATTTTTGAGGAACACATTTAAGTTGAATGCATAATATACCTCCACAAATAATATTATTATCAATACAGAATCCGCAAATATTTTTCTAATAATTTAAATTAATGTCTAATAAGGACCCGTATTCATAAAAATAGAACATTAATTCAACCAAAAGTTTATCTATTGGGAAATTAGTAAAAAGAACCTTAAGGTCACATGAACAAATATCATGCAAATAACTGGTAGACATAAAATTAATTTTTTATTTCTTATTATTAATAATTATCGAATTTAAAATGTGAATTATTGGTTTCCTGCTAATTATCCCTATGTTCTTTGATTTTATAGATTTTAAGATAATTAAATAAAATTAAATATTTATCCATATAATTATTATAACCAGATACTGTATTAGAATTTTATTGCATTCTAATGAAATTTTAGATTTGGATAAATATTAGTAATATTAAAGTTATAATATTTTTAATTTTAAGTTTTAAGGAAAAACTAGAAATTTTTGTAAATAGTTATTTTAGCTGAATAATTTATTTCAGAGGTTTCTTTGAATTTGGTATTTCTTCATTTACAAGTAGAACTTTACAAGTTACAAGTAGAACTTTTTTTATGAAAAAAATGCATAGTTTTTGAGGCTTTACCAAGGGGATAATTACTATAAATTGTTTTTGAAGATTTTTCATGAAATTTGTAAAATATTTTAGTTAGAAAATGTTTCTTAAATAATTAAATTTTTTATAAAAGTACACTTTTATTGTAAGAAATGGTTCATTGAAATCAAGTACGAATTAGAATTTTTAAATATAAATTTATCTATATCAATGATAAATATATACTTAGTACCTTATATACTTTTGCACTAAGTGGATTGCTAATCCTATACTTTATTTATATAAATGTATTTAATCTTTCATTTATATTATAATTCTAAATATCATAATATACCAAATTATACTATAGTTTGCTCTATATGATATTCATTGCATAATATATATTACATAACAAATAATATACGGAGCATACAATAATCTTCTTATATAATACAGAGCATACTATAATACTTCGGGTATATGTATGTAATGTTTCAGAATTTAATTAAGTTTTTGAAATTTAAACATAATTGAAATTTTGTGGTATGGAGTCTAGAAAATCCATCTATATTTCATTTTGTTTTATTTATTAACGCAATTAAAAACAAGTCTAATAAAGAATTAAGGAATGGAAAGCAGAAAACATCAGAATGAGATGACGTTTGATTGCCATGGCATCAAGGACCCCGGCTAGATTTTAACGTCATCCGCCCAAAGTGCATGCTGAGTAAATAAAATATATTGATATTGTGATTGCTTAAGCTTGGTTATCAGTTGACGACAAGAAATTCAGTCTTGGCGATGTAAACAAAATGGATAGCCAAAAGGGTATATACAATTTGGTAATATTTTTGATTAAAAAATTTACATTGATATTAGGATTAAATGTTCAGATGATAAATGGAATCATTTTAATTAGTTTCCGTTAAACACATTAATGAGGGAGCTTTTTAAAGGTGGCAGTTTTTTCTTTATTGTTACAAAAGACAGATTACACACTTGGATTTTTCGCCGTTAAATTTTAGCTTATAGTCTCAATCTTTTAAAAGTTTATTATCCCTAAGTCTTCATTTTAATAAACAAGAGTTTTATTATCAACTAGAAGGTTGTCTTTTTAATAGATACTTCAATTTTTCTTCAAAAAGTTTATTATCATTAAAAGCATTTTCTATATTCCCTAAAAAATAGTCACGTTACATGGTTAATACTTTCAGTTTTTAATTTTTTTTTATTTTTATTTTTTTTATCAGAGGAACATTCAATGTTTAACCCCTGCATTGCGGGCTTCTACAGTTTTTCTTCCCTTATCATAGAGACAGAAATGGTCTAGGCTGTTGGTAGAGATGTCAAGGAAAGCAACTTACCCTATTTATTAAATTTAGGCTTAGGCCTGAAAATAGATTGAAAATGCATGAATTTAACTTTCCAATAACATATAAAAATTGTTCTTAAAATTACTTTTTTAAAGAAAATATTGAATAAATAATAAAGTTTACTTATAAGTTTATCTACATTTTAATTTTTACTTGCATTTTAGCTAACCAATTTCAATCAATACTATGTTCCATTGTTTAATAATAAATAATGAGTCAAAGTTTTCACTCTACTTTCTAAATGGTCCTTTATTCAATATCTGTTAAATCAACCTCACTGTTTTCGAATGACGCAATTGAATAGAAACTACTGATTCTTTTTGATCGGTCTTAATTTTAGTTGCTGATAAAATTTAGCTACTACTACTTTCATTAGATAAACGAAATCCAGACGGTAGCTAGCTAGCGATGGTGGCTGTAGTTGGCAAAGAGTTATATGTTTGATGAAGTCCCTCTTGAAAAGTTATCAGTTGCGAGTCATCTCATAATTTTAAAATTTTTAACTATTGTAAATCAGTTAAAATTCCTTAGTTTTTAAATTAACGATATTTAAATGTCATTGTTAAAACTATAAATCTCTTTACAATGTCAAATGTAAAAAGTGGTAAGTTTATTCTCAGATATTTTTAGATGTGAGAAAAATAACTAATCTCATCTAGATATATATTAATCAAGGCAAATGATCATTTTACACATACTATAATTTATCAAAGTTTTTGGTATTGTAAAAGAAGTATATTGTGTGTATATATTTTCCTAGAGTATTTAAAAGTACAATTTCTTTTATTCTTATATTTATATTTGTGTGATTATGTTTCAACTTTTTTAGTTTTCTGATTTCTTGTAAATTGTTTTTGATTTCTAAATAAGTTTTTATTTTGTATTTTGTTCAATAATCTTTGAATTGTAGTAAAGGAATAACATTATATTTTGTTGGTTCTGTAAGGTTTCCCTACATCGATCTTGAATTTTGTAACTTTTCTCAACTGAGTCAATTTAAAATTTTTAATCTTATTAAAATATAAAATTTGATTGTGAATTAAATTTTTTTATGAATATTTTTCAAATTTCTGGATAAATTAATGCTACAGAAATTGAAAAATTCAATATACCATAAAAGTTAAAAGTTTGTTATTCATTAAGTTGCTTATAAGTATTTTGTTACTACACTCCTACAATAGTTTTGCATTTTTTAAAATATAAAAATAAGTTAAGCATTTGTATATTAAAAAAATATGTTAAGTATTATAAATCAACATTTGTTCCTGGGTTATATTATATTTGGAATTAATAAATTGTTGGCTAGTTGATTTTCAAGATATAAATATTCAGTTGTAACAGGTGTTTGAATTTGTACATTAATATTATAAAACTTACATAATTCAAGTGATTATGTATTGTTAACCAACTATTAATTTATGCTAATTAAATGGATATTTATCTTAAGAATAAGAGTAATTTATAAGAATAGTTAAGAGTTCTCTGCTCTTAGTGTATTTTTAAATTTTTTAATTATTTTTATACTTTGTATAAAAATTATTTGCGCATTAATAAATTGATACTAATTCTTTTATCTGCCTATAATGCCGTAAAATTTCTCATAAAAAGATGCTTCCCCTTGTGTAGATAAGTAAATTTTTTATCATCGTTTTACGATTAATTGTTATGTATTATATTTGCTCTTAATAATTGAAGAGCACTACATTGTTATTTACTTTGGTAAAAAATTCTGAGCAGATAAAAAAAAGTACCAATCTTAGATAGATATTCAAATATTGAATACATTGAATTCATTATTTATGAAATATGAATCTCGTTCACATTAAGGTTAATAGTAATTTTATTGTTGAATAAAAATCACTTTAGAAAGATATTGCAAAAATGTATAAATTAATATAATTTTGGACACATTTATCCATGTTGATGATTTATATTAATTTTTAGCATAGTTCTTTTTATGTTCAATTCATGTCTAAAAGCTATTGGAAGCAATTTTTTAAAATTAAAATTACATTTATATTTAGTGTCTTTAATTTATTGTTAAATACCTATTGTGTTAAAAATGTTGATAAATTTTAATTTTGATATTGCTATAGGCCTATTAAAATATAAAAATTTTTATTTGTTTCATATAATATAGTTAAAAAAAATGCTTACTAAGATAATAATTATTAGAAAAATTATCTTATTTTTACTACGATCAGAAGTGAAACAGATACTGGCAGCTGAATTTTTAGTACATTGTGAATATATTTACCATTTTAAACATGATTATATATAATGTAAACAATGTTAAAATTTTTTGGCTTCCTCTTTACCTATTGTTAATATTTTTTAATCATAAGTACACTTCTCTAAAAATTTTACTTACTCTTATTCATCTTTCAAAGCAAAAAACCTGTCTTCATTAAATATTCTTCAGAGATTATATTTAAATACTCAAGTCTAATGATATTTAAAAATTTTTTTTTGAATCTTAATGTAATCAGTTTTCTTGTTTTTCCTAAACTATATGAAATATTGGTATAACTGTCCTTAACTAATTATTAAAAAGTCATCATGTTTATTATTTTCTTGATTTTGAGAATAATTTCTTTAATGTGAATTTCTGTTTACGATTAAATCATTGTTCTCGTTTAAAATGTATTTTACTTAAATTAAAAGTACATTTTTTATATATAAAGATGTTCATTCATATTACCAAATAATTTATATTGGATATTCTATATGTAAAACAAAGTGTATATTTGAAAATTTTAAATAAAATTCTGATTAATGAGTCATAGAATATCTTGAAGTAAGGTCTCCATCATGGATAAAATCTGACCTGCCTACCATAAAAACTTCAGACAAAGATTACATTGTCTACTACTTATTTAATTTTTTATTTATTATTATTTTTTTTGTCATAACCAATATCATCATAATTACATCTTGTCTTAGTGGCATCATTCTAGAACCATTATTCCAAAAGCATTATTACTTGAAGCTATTAAATTGTATAACACCCAAATTCTGATTACATTTTTTGCTGAAAATATTATATGATCATTGTTAAAAATTGTACATAAAGTGCTCATGTTAATATTAACTCTTATTAATGTAAAAAGTATTTTACAATAAAATAGTTATTTTCATGTGTCAGTAAGTGCTATTTTGGTAAAATCTTAGTATACATATCACATTTGCCATGATTTTCAAAAATAACCCCAATGATAAAGTTACAAGAGTTCCAAATGTAAAATGTGTCAAAAGCAATAACCCACCAATTCTCGTCAAATCAACAACAAGTTGAGGTAAAATTGCAGTTTTCAAAATCCCATTCATGCTTGATCTTTAACTTTGAATATTGCAATCTTGTGCTATTTTGAATTTCAAGTATCAAAATTTTGAATTTATTATTATATTTTGCTAAAGAACAACTATACAAACTTAACTGTACTTATTTTACAAAATTTTTACGTATTATAAATATTAATCTATCAAAGTCAATACTATTATTTGTAATCTGTCAATAAAATATAATAAAGAGTTTTTTTAATTTTTCCCTTATTAATCACAAGAATACAAACACTTTATAATCATAACATAAGAGCAACAAAACTAAGCAGGTAATAACAAGTGCGCTATAAATCTAAATTAATGAAATAAATAATATTTATTTTTAGGAAAATTCATGCTTCTAATTAACTTGGCATTGGCACCCCTCTTAAAATAATAGATTATTCTAGTTTTAATTAATCAGGTTATGCAATTCAAAAGAAACATATTTGAAATATTTCTACACTATGCATATTTTACTATAAAAATTGCAAATTAAATAGAATAACACAGTAAAAATACTAATTTATTTCTCCAAATTATCTTGTCCTCCTCCAAATTAAACAACTTCACAAAATTATAACATTATATAACAATATATAATTACTAAATTCTAAGAAAAAATCAAAATTAAACAAATCATAAGCTTTATGGGTAACTAAAACTGTAAACAAATCACACACATTGGAATAGGTCATGGTATTGCTGAATTGAACAGTAATTTGCATGTTTGGTGAATATGGCACCTGAACCAACACCCCCTAAAGACAAGGCCTGCTCACCGCTGTGATGATTCATGCACTTGAGGCCTGTTGTTTCGTCTCCTTTATGGCAATCTAAATAACTCACATTTTACTATGTATTACGACAAATGTTCAATTAATTGAATCATGCCATAGGGAATTATATAACTCTCTGATAAATCTGTGCTTGATAATTGTTTGGAAAATTTTAATATTTGCGTTCAAAACTAAATTATTGTAATAAATAAAATAAAAATTAAACATATTTTTTCCTATACCATTCCTTTAGTAAAATGATTTAATTTAAAAAAAATGTTTCAGTTTATAATAATAGTATACTTATAAGAATTTTTTAATTGAACAAAACAAAATACTTAATTTGCCAAAATAAGTGATTAAAAAATAAATATTACTTTAACAATTGAATTTGTAATCCTTAGGTTATAAAAATGTATTTAATAATTATTTTAAAATGACGTGCATTTTGTTTCATTTGCTTTTTCTAAATTTCTAGTTTTATAATTTTTTAATTTATTAACCATTATTTGTAGTTTGATATGATTTTTAAATAACTTGTAGAAAAAATTTATGAAATTATTAGAATCATGTTTGAGAAATATATTCCTGCTATATTTTTCTCCTAATTCAAAATAAATTTATTATGATATCACATAACACAATGATTGTATATTATAAAGTTTTTCACAATTATCATTTAATTAATTATAATTTGTATGATTTAATCTGATAATATCAACATTACTTATTGTATTAGTATTGAATATCTAAGCATATATTAAATCATCAATATCAAAAATATAAAACAAAATTTTTTAATTAAATTTGAGGCCAAATAAAAACATTCATATTTTTCACTATACAAATAACTGGAGTAAATGAAACCTTTGCTTTTATTGCATTAATTTTTTTTATTAAATATCACATAAAAATAGCAAAATTTATAACTTGCTCAGATGATAAAAATATAATAAAGACAACAACACAGTATGCTTAAAATAACTTTATTAAACACTTCAATTCCACATTAAAATATTTCATAATTAGTATCAAAAGGAAATTAATTTGTTTTGATAAACAAAATAATTTCTTGAAATAAGAAAAATGTATATAACAATTGAAGTTTAGGAACATCAATTTAATAATTATATTTACCAACAGAAAACTCTTCTCTGAAATTTATATTTTCCTAATGTTTGTAAATTTTCTTTTTGATTCTGAATTAAGAAAATTTTTATTTATTAAATCATCATTATTTTTTATAATAATATTTGAGTAAAATATTAATAGAAGTTAAAAGAATGTTTTTTACTAAATCATCACTGTCATGTTTGCAACATTCTGAAGTTAAATTAATTTCAACTAATCGAAGATTTTTTGATGTTACATTACTTGCGATAAATATGATTGTTACACTTCAAAAAATTTTTTACATAATCAGAAGATAATATTTTAGAAATAACAGTATAATTTAAATTAATTATATATTTTGATACTTTCATCACAAGGATATTTTAAGCCTCCCCAATCTATATTTTTCATTAAAAGATAGTTTTCACATTCATCGTCAACTTTGCTTATTAAATAAACTCAGCACATTTCACATTCAATTTTATTCTAGATAGAATAGAGGCAATAGCCTGCTATGTATATTAAAATAGTTAACAAATGAAAATATTTTAAAAAATCATTTGAGTTTATTTTCAAATTAAGCATTCATTCTTTAGGATCGAGAATATCAAGATTTAGATTTTCACATCATTTAAATTGATTTCAACATTTCCATGAACAGCAGAATTTAATGTTAAAGAAATAAGGCTCTTTTTCCTGATTAAATTACTACCCTTATTATCTAATGAAGCTTTTATATGAATTTCATCCATTAATAAAGCTACTTTTTGTCATTTTCATTAAGGTGAGAATATTTGTCTCTAATATATAAAAAAAATGTTCCTGTTCAGCTCTTTTAAAGGATTTGCTATATAATTGACAAATAAACGTTTCAATGTTGCTGGGGATGTTGAAGAATTAAATACGAGCTTTTACTTAAAAATTTATAATTATGGGATGATATAGAAAAAAGCATGCAGCATAAACTTAAAAAGTTAGCAGAATATTTCTTATGATTAAAAGAATATTGCAAAAGAGAAATCTGTTCTCCTAAGCAATCAAATAAATTTTTATTACTCTCACGAATAATATTTAATAACACATTTACTCAAATCAAGTAAGTTATTCTTATTGTCAATTTTTTCAAAATTTTCTAATGCTTGTAATACATTATCTAAGGTACGAATATCATTTACAATCATGGGAAATTTAAAATTATTTTCTTTATTAATTTGAAAACCTATGATTAAACTTACAAATTCAAATTTTCAACAACTGTTACAGATGATTCAAGAGCAGGAACTTTTGAAGGATTTATCAATAAAAACATAATTATTTCCTTATTGGTAATAACAGTCCATGATCATGGAATTTTAAACTCTCTTTAAACAGTTCTTGTGTTCACTTTAATCTTTAAAGCAAAATTTATCCCTGTAGTCCTTTTCACTTTTTATACTTCTAAGGCATAAGCAAAGTTCTGATTTTCAATTTTTATCTTCTTTACATCTTTCTTCTCTCGATGATTCTTGGTTGTCATTAAACATTTGGAATTATTGAGAGAAGGGCATCTAACTTCAATCATGGATATCGTAAGGGAGTGCTTAGTTTTTAACCAGTTTTCTCTACATATGACTCTGAACATCACATGCGACAGGAAATGGAAGGAGAAATTTCAACTATAAGGGGTCATTGGTTAGCCTTATGTGGATGACTCATTCCGGAAAGAAGTTTGGGTGTGCAGGCCTTGTCTTTAGGGAGTATTGCCTGAACTGACTCATAGAATGAAGTTCTGGTATCAAATTTTTTTCCCCATAAATGTTGGTAATCTCACCAATTTCACTGTTTTATGTATACTAGGATTAAGCCTAAAATATTTCTGTTCAGTTTGGTGCATGTGGCACCTATATTGACTCGTAGGGTGAAGTTCTGGTTGCAAATTTTGTTGCCCTCCTAAATATTAATAATGTCGCCAATTTCACTGTTTCATGTATACTAAGATTAAGCCTAAAATATTTCTGCTCAGTTTGTTTGAGTTTGATCCTAGTCACTCTAGAAAAGATGTAATAATTTCAAACTGAATTTTATATTGCTGAAAATTTTTTAAACTCATTTTCTCAGAAATATTTTATTTATATATTATTCTATACTTTTTTTCTCTAGAAGACTTTTTATACTTATCATTGTGTCTTAATTTTATTTTTAATCTTGTTAACAAGCTTAAAATTAAGAAATTTGGTCTATTGTCAAAATTTATCTGATTTTTCTTAACTCTTTTGATGCATAGTAAATGAGATTGTATTAAATCTTATATTTTTACAAAACTTACAGAAAGTTATTTTATATGTAAATTCATTTATTTTTTACTCAATAAACTTTACTAATAATAAAAAAATATAACTTCCATGCCTTCAGTAACTATCTTATGTGAGTTAGCTAATCAACTCTTTAATTACTATTAGTTACTGTTAGCTAATCAACTCTTTAATTTCCAGTTTACATTTGACTTCTATCTCATGTTTGAATATAATGCCTTAAAGAAGCAATACTACTTAGAACTATGAGTGTATCGAATAAACCCTCACGTACACACACATCTGTACATGTCAAAAGTAAATGTTAAGCAATAATCAAAGCTATTTTAAATAATAATTTCACTTCTAATTTTGTAATTGATTTCACCTTTAAATGTGCAAGCAGTTTACTAACCATTTCTTTTAAGAATTTGTCAAATATTTATTTAAATTCAGCAATTTAATATCTTAACTACCCTTGAAATTCAGCATTTAATTTCAATGTTAGTAGTCTTTGTATTCTGCAATATTATCTAGTTTGTAATAAACCTTTCTACTCCAAAAAAGACTTAATGAAAACTATCTTAAATCTGTATCCGTCTAATAGTCCACTCTTAAATATTATCCTTCTGTGGAATTAAGATAAATATCTGTAAAATTTTAAAATATATTAAAACTTATATCTTAAATATTCTCTGTAACCATGCTTTGATTTTTAAGTGTAAGTAACAAATTGTGTTGTTCATAAAAAGAAAAAACAAGAAAAAATTGTAGTTAACTAAATATATTTTAAAAATCAGTATAATTTTTAACAGAACTTATAATGTAGTGTAATATTTTAATATTTATCTCTTAGTTGGCAGTTCAAGTAAGAATGTCAAATTATTAGTATATATTTAAACCTTAGTGTTTTTTTTTTTTTTTTTTTTAACTCTACAGATCTATTTTTCCCTTAGTGTATCAAACTTCTGCCAAATGAACTTAAATAGATTAATATGATATTTGTTAAACCATTCTTGAAGTCATTGAAAAATTATAAGAGAACATTCTGTTCTCTCAAAATTTTACATTATTTTTCATATTAGTCAATACTTTATTATTTTATTCTTTATCTAGTAGTGTCTCTAAATAGTGCTCCATAAGGATTATTTATTTACTTATACTGTGTTTTTATCTTTTATTTTTTCCATTCTAAAAATTATTTATTTTCCTGTAAATAATAATAGATTAATCTTTTTTTTTTTCAGGTAAATCAATGGAAGAAGTATATGTTGTTGCAAAGTATGACTATGAAGCTCAGGGTAGTCAGGAGTTAGATCTTAAAAAAAATGAGCGTCTTATTCTTTTAGATGATAGTAAACACTGGTGGAAAGTTCAGAATTCTAGAAACCAAGCTGGGTTTGTTCCTTCAAATTATGTAAAAAGAGAAAAGCCATCAATTTTCGATAGTATAAGAAAGCGTGTTCGAAAAAAAAGTGAACCTAAGGTTTCTTCTCCTTCATCCAGAATTGCATCAAAAGAAACTGATATAAAAGATGTCAACTCTAGAGTAACTACTCCAGCTAATAAAATTTGCTTAAATACAACTGCTGTTGTAAAATATAACTATGAAGCCCAACAAGCTGATGAAATTTCTTTAGTTAAAGGAACTAGAGTTATAGTGATGGAAAAATCTAGTGATGGTTGGTGGAAGGGTGAAAGCAATAACCAAATTGGCTGGTTTCCTTCTAATTATGTCCAGGAAGAACCTAAAGATGTTCCTGAAGTCACTTGCAATTTACCACCAGATGAAGAGCCTATCACTGTAACATATCAAAATGTATTGCAAGGAAATGATGTTGTAGTTGCTTTGTATACTTTTAACTCACAAAGTGATGAAGAACTTAGTTTTCAGAAAGGAGAACAACTTGAAGTTGTAGAGCGTCCTTTAAATGATCCTGATTGGTGGAGAGCAAGGAACAACATTGGACAAATAGGTTTGGTTCCCAAAAATTATCTTCAAATTGTTTCACCTGGTCGGTCTATAACAGATTCTAGTGATTCTGATGCAGCTCCTTTGAAATCAGATGATGCCCCAAATGTAGGAATTTCAGTTAATGGTGCACAACATGATCATTCAAAACCACCTTTGGGTGCAAGTGGAGGCTCACCAATTGTAAAACAGAGGAATAAAGGCAGTTGTGATAGACCTTGGTACATTGGTAGTATTACACGTAGTGATTGTGACAGAATGCTCAATGAGTTTGCTGAAGATGGAGATTTTGTAATTAGAGATAGTGAAACAAACGTAAGTGATTTATAGTAATTTTTATTTACTTATCAATGTTAAAGTTTAATACATGATTGCAACTAAATAAAATTTATTTGTTGAATACATAATTACTGTACCAATGGTAGGTCCTATAGGGGTTTTTTTATATTGCAACATTGGCAGTATCCTACAAAGGGGTACTAGTTTGGTATGGTTTCAAACTTTTCGCCAAGAGCTGCAGTTGCTAACATAAATTACAACACCTCGTGCAATATATAGTTTTAAAAATCCTAATCCTGTTATCTTGCACTATTTTAAATTTCAAATATCAAAATTTCTAATACCTCATTATAATTACTTAGTACAGAACTAATAACTTGATACTAATTTCACAAAGATTACATTTACAAAACAAATATAAACTAAATGACGCAAAGTCTGAACTATAAAACTAAATCAGTGATGTGAATAGCATAATTTTTTTATGTAAACTCATATTTTAATTCTTAAGATAGTGTTCTTCACTTTAAACAATATCAGTGTAAACACAATTCAGCCCCATAGAGAACCAATGACTAAAGCTAAATCGATAATATAAATAACATGCATTTTTATGAAAGCTCAAATTTTAACTAACCAGGCAGTGCCCACTTAAAAAAAAAAAAAAAAAAAAACATAATCTAACATCCAAAGAGTACAAGGCAATAAAGCTAAATCAATAATGCAAACGAAGTAAATCTTCATGAAAACTTGATACAATTCCCAGTAAACCTAAATACATTTCAAATAATTCTAAACTAAATTCTTTAATTTATATAAATTATTGCATTAGTACTTATAATCATTGCTTGCTGAAAAATTAAAAAAACATATATTCAACTTTTCAGTATACCTTTTTCTTCCTACACACTATTACTAAAACTCAAATTTTTCAATATAATGCACTTTGAAAATGAAACAACTTCAAACACTTAAAATTCAACTGTAACTAAATCAGCTTCAAGGGTTATTATAACTCCAAACAAACTTTGTACATTCTCACATCAGGTTACATCATAAAATCACTGCAATACCTTCTGATGCAGTAAGCTACATTTTGGTGCATTTATCACCTTACTTGACTCCAAGGATTTAGCTTTTTAATCAACTGGACAATGAACTTTAAAAGAAACATCAATGTAAATGCTACCTATTACAAAAAACAACAAAGAAATAAAGATAATAACATAAATAAGATACATTTTTATGAAAACCTGCATTTCTAATTAACAAGTATTACAATTCACAATAAACATAAATATGTATATTTCAAGTATTTCTACACAAACTTAATCAGCTATATAAATCATTACATATAACAGCAGTTTTAATGGAATAACAAAGTAAAAACTTGAGTAAGTAAATGGTGATAATCTGGTTAAATGTAACTTTGAATCTAACCAGTAAATTTTTTCGAACACATAGAACTCTTTTTTTTTTTTTTTTTTTTTTTTTTTTAGTCGTTTATTGTAGAAGCATTCATATCTATTAATTGATATTTTCTTATTATCTTACTACAATTTATTATAGTGTGTAGCTCTAGAAATTAAAAAAAAATGAATACATAATGGTGTGGAAAATCTCAAATCGATGTCTTTTTAATTCAAACAATCTAATCTTAAGAGTAATTCAGGTTGTACAAAATCTTCCTGTTTTATAAAAATAATGGCTATAATACTTTCGTATTTTTTCCATTCATAAATATGGAAGGAAATGAAGATTTTTTCCCTTTGTCATTGCAAGCTAGTTACCAATTTATTAAATTTGGTTACCAATAAACTTGCTACTAACTCCAATCACATGGCTCTTTTTCTGCTTGGATATAAGAAAAAGTTTTATTTTATATTAGGTGAATAAAGTGTCATTTTAGAGATTTTTTTAAAATTGGCAATTAAGGAAATATTTAAATAATTAAATGATGTAACAATCAGCATTATCAAAAATAATAATACAGTACTATATTTGAAGCACAAAAATTTTGAGAATCTATAGTATGTGGAAATGTCATTATTTAATTATGTCTCTTTCAGATTGTACACAATTAAGTCTTTAACTTGTTTCTATGTAATTCAATTATTATCATGCAATTTTTAGCATGTTGAGTTATTGTATTAACTTCATTTTTGCTAAATCAAACTTTTCTGGTATACTTTTGTGTTGAGACTGCAAAAAAAAATTTTTTTCTCTTAATCTAACTTTTCAACAAGTAGTGACTACTATTATGAACTCCTGCACCATATAATTGAGGGTGATTAAGATTTTTGATTCTCTTGGGTTATTTTGTATGAACCTAAGAATTTTTCTTCTTTGATAAATCACAATGCACTTTCTTTTGTTTTATCAACTTCTGTGGTTAATGTTTCCACCACTATATGTAAGAAAAACAGTTCTCTGGCTAATTATTTAATTATAAACCTATATTATGAAATTTTAAATAATGCTGTATTTTTCTTATTGATCAATTTACTGGTAAGCAAATAAAATCATTTATTGCCTCTTCTATTGAATTATTGGTCAGCCAGCATTGTTTTATTTTGATTTTTAATTACCTCTTGTAATGATTATTCAGAGATATGATGAGACTGTTCCTAGGCCACTTGTGATCTCTTGTAGTGAAACTCTTGAAAACAATTTTCAAATAAATTGATATATTGTGGAAGGATGTCACAGAATTAGCTTCACTAAAGAATTGTTCAGAAAGAATAATAATGAAGCGTCAGTTTATATTATATTATTGATTCTACCAAGAAATTGTGTCATCAGAATTTCTTCAAGAACTTGCTTCATTCCATTTTTATCAATTTCTAAAACAAATATCATTTTGCTCTAAAATACATTGGACAAGCGAAGAAAATTTATCTTGCAAATTAATAATTATCTGAATAAATTTCAGCTAAATTATCGGACTATGTCCACTGAGTTGTTCAGAAAGAACAATAAAAAATGTCAGTTTATATTATATTATTGTTTCTACCAAGAAATTGTATCATTAGAAGTGGTATTATAAATTAGTTTGTCATTGTATTACTATGTGCAAATATAAATAGACATTTTAGTAAAATAATTCAATATATATATATATATATATATATATATATATATATATATATATATATATATATATATATATATATATATATATATATACTCACACATGAATTGAATTTATTTATAAATAACATTTAAGTGATCACATTTGATTTTATAATTTTATATTATATATATGCATTAAAAGCAGTTTAAATGGAAATTCAATTATAAAAATAAGCTACTGATGTACAAAATGAGCTTTATGCTAATCAATCTCTAAAGGAAAAAAATAAATGCTCATCAGATATTTCATTTTGAAAATTATGTTGTAATTGTTTATTCCTATTTTGTGTTTTATAATGGTTGTTTAAACTTTCTATTTTTTTATTTCTTTACAGGCAGGAGATTTCTCAGTATCATTAAAAGCTCCTACCCGAAATAAACATTTTCGTGTTCATATGGAGGATGGTGTATATTGTATTGGCCAGCGTCGATTCAATTCTTTAGATGAACTTGTTGAGCATTATAAAAGGGCTCCAATATACACTGGTCCTGATGGAGAAAAGCTATACCTAATTAAACCTTTTAGGAAAGTACTTTGAAAGATTACAATTTTATAGATTTCTGATATTAAATTGTCCTTATCTATAATTTTGTGAAATCTGTTTATTGTTTTCACTTAGAGCAAAAAAAAACATTTTTAATATGATGTTGAAATGGTTTCTATTTTTGAAATTTAAGTCTTTCTTACTTTTTATTTTACAATGTAAGATATGTATATTGAGGCTTTTCATAGACATGGTTACCAGTTTCATAGACATGGTTACTTCCAGGTTACCAGTTTCATGAAATCGAAAAGATGGAAAACTCATTTTTACTGTTAAAAGTAAAATGGCATATTAGTTTGTAATTTGAATTGTGGTAGTAACTTGTAAATTATGCAAGAAATACTTGCTTAATTTATTCTGGCAGTTGAAATTGTGTACTTTTAAAATTATATGTGTGTGACAATTTCCTTTCTTGCAATAAAATATCATGTCAGTAAGTACTTATAAAAATATTGAAACCTATGATTCTCAATAAAATAAAATTTGTATATGCAATAAAATAAAACTTGTCATTAAGTACTTGCATAATTATTCTTTAATATGTAAGCTCATAATATCAAAAGGCAGTGAATATCATCTTGTGCTATATAATTCAAGACTTAAACTTATTTAAATTGTATGTAAGATATTATTGATAAAATACATCGAAATATATTGTCTTTAATAGATTTGTAAAAGTATGAAAAATAATGCATGTTCTATAAACTTGTAGCAAAAATAATTTTTTCTTCATATATTACATTTCAAAATAAATTGTTGTCAAAATTGATTTTTTTCTGCAATTTTTATTTAAAAAGTTACAAATTTTAGCAGTTTGCCTCATCCTGAAACTGTTCGTGTTATTTTAAAAAAAACTTCAGTTTTGCAAATAATTTTCGTTTTTTATTTGCAGTTTTATTTTTAGTACATATTTTTTTCAAATAAATTAAAAATCTGTATAATCTGTAACCAAAATATTTCATTGGATTTAGCTTGCTTATGTTTAAATACTTTTTATACTATAGTTTTAATGCTTAAAGCATTTATTAACATTAGAACAAGTTACATACATATTTTAATAATTTCAACACATTTCTTATATGTACATACATATATGTTTATTATTTGTTTACTTCAATCTTGCTGTGAGAAATTTTTATTGAATTCTCATCTTTATTTTTTGTGTTTTAATGTTTTGGCACTCCAGTGTTCACTTTAAGGATAAGTACTTCTAGGGCACATAAATTTTTAAGAAGCTGCTCTTGCATCATAACTGAAAAAATAAGTGAATATTAAATTAATTGAAAAATATTTGAACTAAGAAAGTAAAGGTTTTAAAATTTATTTAAAACAATGTATTTTTGAATATATTCTGAGAATACATTTTGATAATGTAAAAAAATGAAATTTAATAATTACTGATTATGTTTCTATTCTTAAATGTTTGTAATTTTACTGTATTTTCCTATTATTCTTTGTCCATTTCTAAATAAAAGGAAAAAAATTTTTGAAATAATAAAAATTTTCTATTTGTGACCAAGAATATATTTCTGATGCGATCAGAAAGAAAAAGAAATAATGCCATGTGTAAACATTCTAGGGGTCATTTCATTTAATGTTTTATATTGGCTAAGAAAAATAAAGCTATTTATTTTTGACTGAGAAAAGACTTATTTCTTTCAAACCTAATAACCTTGTGTAATTTGGTATTTTGATTAGCACATTATAATGCCTTTTATATTCCTAAAGAGCTCATCTTAATTTTCTTTTGAAATAAATTTTTCATCTTATGATATTCCAAAAAAACAAAGTCCTAGGACTATCAAATTATAGTTAAGTAAAGGGCTAAGCAATTCAGTAAGCCATATAAACACTGTGGAGAATGTTCCCTTAGTACACTCAAAACTTTTCTTTGAAATAGTAGTTCCACATTGTTTTATATACCTATATAAATTAATATAGTTATAATTTACATGTAATGTTAAACATCTGAAGTTATTTTTGTTATATTAAATATTTTGAGAGAGAGAAACATATTTTATTCTTTTTAAGTTTTTTTTTTTTTTTTTTTTAGCTGTAATGTCAAAAATTGAAACAAAATTTCTCATTTATTTTAACAAAATTCTTATAATAAAAATTATTAATTTGCAGAAAATATGAATCTGTACTGATTTGTAAACTCTATACCTAATAAATAATAAAGTTATTTATTTTTATGTTATGTGCACATACTGAAATATAATGTTTTATATTGAAAATTTTAACATAAAAATTTGTACTTCTGATTTGTTCATATGAAATCTTAATTAGTATAAGGTCTCATTTGTGCTGTGCTTAGTGATTGTGTTTTTGTGATTTATTCAGATTTTTTTTTTTTAAATCATAAAGAATGTGAAAAACTCTTAATTTTAATTTAAGATTCTAAAATGATCAGCATTTTTATATTCTTCAACTGGCTTAATGCTGTTATTTTTAAAATCTGTAATTTTTAATGCTGCTTTTTTTCATGAATTCCTATTATAAAATTGGTTTTACATGAAATTTATGGCCTTTTTATTATAATAAACAGGGCAGTTTTAATTTATTAGGATGAAATTTTGAGAAAGCATTTTATTTCCATTCTTCAATCAGAAATGATTAATTTTCGATTTAATTTTCCCCCCTCTGGTGCTTCATTTATATATTAGTCATTTGTGTTAATAAAAGAAATTCAAAACTGCATTTCTTATGTGCAGTTAAATATACAATATTCTCTCAAAAATAAACTGTTTGTCTTTACAGTATTAAAATGTGAAGTGTATGAATATGTATATATGTATGTATATTGGTAATTATAAATTTGCAAGCAAACATAATTATGTAAGTATTCTGCGTAATTGAAGTAAAGGCTGCATCTCATATATATTGCTAGTTTTTAATAGCTTAATTTTATTAAAAAGTGGATTTGGATGTTATTGTATTTTTTTAAATATATTCTTATTTATCTTTTACCAGGATAATGAATTTTTGAAATCATAAATACAAACTGGAAATGTCATAAGAGCTGTCATTAACTGTCAAAAATATTATAGCTTTAAAAAAGTCTTCAGTTACTGATAGGTATGGATTATATGGTATAGAGGAACTTTACTTCTTAACAAATTGAAGTTTATTTATTAAAATATTTCTTTGTCTGAAATTATAGGCACCTCAATCTTGTTATGTTAAATGTGTAACTAGAAATAAGTAGGTATCTAATACTTCATTTTATAAGAATAAAAAATATATTTTATATTCCATATTAATGTAAAAATAAAAAAAATAAAGTAAATTTTTTCTAAAATTCTATAGGTTTGTTCTTTTTAAAAAATAATTTTCAAATATAATAAAAATTATGAGAATAAAGTTATTCTGTCATTTCCCTTAAAGGTCTCTAAAAGTACTAAATTTTTCATTCTAATTTTTTTAATTTATACTAATCACATACATGGAATGCTTTTTTATGCAAAATATAAATGCATTTTCAATTACATTTTCCCAATTTTTATTTAATAATGAATAACTAGCAATAAATTATTTATAGCATTTTCTTAGCCTAAGCCGAGTAAATGGAGGAATTCTTTTTCTATCTAATACTCTGTAAAAGATTCAGTGAATATATGTTCATTTCTTTAAAGATCAAAGGAAAGACAATAATGCAGTTAGTACACAATAAATCAATATTTAACATGAAAATATATTGATAAGTAAATATTTTGTGCATCAACATGTTAAGAAATGTAAAAACTATTTTAATAAGCAAGTCACAAAATATTTGAAATAGACTATTTTTATTTGCCTGATGAGCTATATTTTCTTTTCACATTTTAGTCTTGCAATGTATGGAAGGCATTTCAGTTATTAGCAGCATTATTTAAAATTGGCACAGAAAATTTATTTCAAATGCTCTAAAGATATGATCTAAAGGTATGAAATTTATTTCAAATATTCTATTTTTAAAGATATGAAGAATAAAGAAAATGAGAAAGGAAAAATCTGTATTTACTTGGATTCATTCTTAGGTAATTTGTTTTGAGGTTTATGTGATGTATTTAAATTAATTTTAATAAGGTCTTTTATTATTGGTCTTTTAAAGAATGTAAACAAGAACATTTATTACTTAATTTCACAATATCAATTCAAATGGTTAATATCAAGATATTTTTGGCAGCTTTCAGAAAAACATGGCTTGTATTTGGAACTATATTAGTGTTCATGAAATGTTTAAAGTATAGTCATACTGTGTGATAATTCATTCTATTTTCATTGATTAATTCATAACTTTCTTCATAAAGTAATTGTTTCAAATGCACTTTTTATACTCCTTGTCTGACTTTTTAATTACATACCTTTTACATTTGAAATATCTTCAGTTGATTAAGATTGAAAAATTTTTACTATTTGGGGGTAGGGCCGACTTTTTCAGTTTTCACCATTTAGTCATTTTTACATGAGAAAAATGAATGAGATTTTCATGTCTTTTGCAAATTTGAACAACTTATTTACTTCAATTTGAGTGCAATAAAATACCTTGTTCTGTGTTTCATTTTCCTCCAAACCTTATGATATATATATATATATATAATTAATGCCAAATTTTATTTGCAAATTTTTTTTATGTAGACATTTTTAATATATTTATAATGATAATTTTTTGTTATGGCTGTATTTTTTTCATATAATCCTCATTATTAATTAGAAACTTAGAGTTAATAAAAACATGCTTAACTGTTTTTCTTATGTATACTTACTGTCAAAAATGTACTGTGAATGAAAACTTTGAAAAGAATAAAATTATCAGTGTGTAATTGTCATAGAGCAGTATATATAATTACAATTTCACGAGTTGACATTTTCTTCCAAAAATAGTGCATTATTTATCTAATTACCATTGTTTATTCATCTCACAATTCTAATGCCTATTTTGCACGAAAAGTATTGATTTGCAATTCCAAACAGCCTATGCATTAAATTTTACAAAATCCAGCCCTAGAATTACATGATGATAAAATAAATATATGTATCATTGATTGATTAGTGTTATGTAATAATTTGGTCCCATATATTTTCTGAATTTACAAATACAGGATATAATGTACTTGAAGCAACTTGAATTTCTTGATTTCATTTTTAAAACTAAAAATTGAATTTTATCAAAAATTTAACCTAATTTTATGTTAAATGCTTTTTCGTTGCATTTGTGTTATGATCTTGCTTACAATGTTTTCACACTATTGCTAGATATTTATGTACTAGTTATTAATAGATAATTTTTCAGATTTAAATTTTACGAATTTGTTTATTTTAAGTGATGAATGTAAGGGAAATAATCGCGGTTTTTGTAAAGACTTGAAATTAACATAACATGTTATTTCTGAAAAGCTTAAATGTATAAAAAAGAAATTTATTTTCCTTTAGGACTATGTATATGTTTACATTTTGTCTTTAACATGAATTTTTTTAAATCATTAAATTTTGAATTTTCTACTGTTGAACATTTTTGATTCTGAAAATATCAGGTGGCCTTTTCTCAATGCACTTTCAAATATTTGATAAATCTTGACATATTGCCATTTTAATCAAGTTTTATGTTGACCTTGTTATTGTGCAGGGTGACAAAGAAATAATTTGGACACACATAATTGGCAAATGGAAATATTACACTTACCCTAAAAATGAACATGAATATTGAATACATTACTACTTGTAACTTATTTACAAACTTTTAAGATAACATCTTCATATTAAGCCCCAAAAGTAGATAATTTTTCAAAAATAATTTCTACAGTGACCCCCAAATCACCTGCTGTAATTTTGTTCAATTCCTTCAAGGATTTTTTAATAGATGCAAATTTTTTATGCTTAGCACACCCTTTTCTCTATGATGCCAAAATAGAATTCATTGCTTTCATTCCAGCTTGGTGAATACAGAGGTCATTTTTGTGCTCCAAGAAAATGTGCCTTGCATTTGTCTTAACTGGGTTTAGCATTGTCTGCAGAAGCAGAATCTTGTTAGATCAATTTGGTGGTTGCCTAAGTGCTTTTGTGAGATCAAGGCAAATTTTTCTTACTAGTGCATACCTTTCCACAAACCATTATGTATTGAGATAATTAACATTATTCAACAATTCAAGAAGCAGAGATTTCTGTTTGTGAAACAATCAAAACGGCTATTGTTAACTTGTTCGTTTGAAAACGATTGTACTGTTGATCACATATAGCTCTCTTTCTATAATAGTTCTTTGCACCTTTGAAATATTGCATTTGTGTTAGCTGCCAACTGAATAGTTAGCACAGTGGCCTTCAGTTCAGAAATTCATGTGTTATATTTCCACCTCAGGTGCATATGTTTGTTGTTCAGAATCCAATTTAAAGTGGTGGCCCAGGTCCAAGTTATTGTAAGTTGTCAATCAAACCAAACTCTTAATTTTAACACTTTTATTTTGTATGGCTGAAGTACCAGCTGTTTTTCCTATCAAATGACTGGATTTTCGTTTAATTTTTAAATTATTTTCTTCCTCTTTCTGCTTTGTCGCTTCCTTGCTATGCTTTATACCTTTTCATTGTGTAATAAATGTCTGGTATGGCAGATCATTACTCCATAACTGTATTACTTCAATAGTAGAAAGATCTTTGGTTGTAAACTTTGTCCAAATTATTTCTTGTTACTCTAAATTCCTCCTAAACACTTAAAGGTAAAGTCTAAATGAAACCATTCAAACTTCCAGGGATCAAGATATCCACCAGGGAAGTTCAACCCTTTTTGAAACATCTATATATCTTATTTAGCGAAGACTTACATATATTAAAAGAATAAATTATATCTGATAATGAAAGCTAAAATTTATTAGTTTTTTAATATATTCTGATACTTTCATTTAATGTTTATTTTCAAAATGTAACTTGTGTGTTTACTTATATTTTCTGTGTGGGTTAATGTATCAGGTACTACATAAAATTGTACTCTAGTGACTTCATACAATCTTAATTCTTTTTTACACTAAGTTAATTTTATACTTGAACTATGTATGTATCACTGTTCAGGACATTTCATGGTAAATGCCTTGAATATTTGTTTGCATTAGAAACTTTAATACAAGAGTCATTTTTAAAATAATTTTTTTCAAAAAAATGCTTCAGTTTTGTTTTGAAATTGAGCTTTTCCTGTGATAGCTGTATTCTCTCTTAATTAAAGAGAACTAATTAACAATTACTACTGCTTGCTAAACTTCTTAAATTACATTTTTGATTGATTTTTGGTGTGTAATCATGTGATTTTTTTCAATTTTGTATCTGAGTTCTATGAAAGTTTGCTATCAATTATATATATATTTGTGTATATGATTGTCATTCAGTTTACATTGAGCCAACTATCTTCTAAAAAAAGAATGTATTTATTAAATCTGCATTTTAATGTATGTTTCCTACTTGTTATCAGTTAATTTCAGATCAAATTAAATGTGAAGAATTGTATTGTTCTGCCATTTTTGTATTTTGTTTTACTTTTAACAATTTTTAATGTAAAGCACTATAATAAATCTTCATTTTGTACATTTTAATTAACTTATATTTTCTGAATATTGATTATGTTTATAAACTAGTCAAGCATATTGAGCCACCTAAAATTTTTTATATATTTATACTGTGTAGATTGATTATATTAGTCCAACAATATTTATCTGCCAAATTTCAGTTTCACATGTGAGTATATTCTACGATGTACTCTTAAAAATTGTGCTCATTAAACATGTATTTCTAAATGAGAAGAGTATTGTTTATTTAATGTAATATGTTTACATATTTTTTAACATTTTGAACTAATTTTATGATTTTTATATTAAAATCACAGATAAGACTTACCATTGTGGAAAAAAATTTCAATAGTCGTTCTGCTACTGGATAGAAAAAAGTCATTATTTATAGAATTGTGTTTAAAGGTGAAGATATGCGTAATATATAATTTGAAACCGATAGTTGACTGAAACAGTTGGAATTAATGCCTTTTGTAATTCTTTAATAATCATGTGATAATAGAACAAAAAAATATTTCTTTTTAAATGATTTATACTGTCATAAGAAAAAAATTCTGATTGTTCATTTCTTAATAAGATATTAAAGTTGCCAACAAATTGCATGGTTAAGAAAACCATGATTGGGCTTGCCAATTTCTAGAAGCAATAACTTTAGACAGAATTATATTTTCTGAAAATCAAAACAGGAATAATGTATCAGGAGTTCCCAATCTTTTTAATTTTCTTGATTAATCCCTCATATTTTTCTCTGACACTCTTGAGGATAGCAATTCGACTGATAATGTAAACCAAAGCTTTAAAAAAAAGTTCATTCAATGAAAAAGGGCTCATAAATAATTTAGGATTCTATTAAAACCGAAAAATTTTGTGCAAGTTTACACTTTGTAAATTTATCAACTCCCGAAGTTCCGTATGCCTTTTTTTAGACTTGCTTAGATCTTATATTAAGAATCCTTAACATACATAACAGAAAATCTCAAGTTCAAATTTTTGATTACATAAATAAGTAAGCTTTTTCTAACTTTTTCTCAATTTGTGGTGTTTGAATCATCTACAACTATTGATTCTAACAGGAAAAAGTTGAAATGGCTGCTTTTAATTTCATTCAAATTTCGCATAGGCAAATTTATTTTTAACACTTTCCTTTATCTTGAGAATAAGATTAATATAGTGTCATCCATAATTTTACCATTCCACACACATTTAACTAATGAAACTTATATTCCTAGAGTTTTTAAGCTTGAAGAAAAGGGATTCAGTTCATCCTTATCTGTCTCTACTACAAAGCTAGAAATTAATAGAATGTATATCAATCTCATCATAGGCCAAATTAAAATTTCATAAGTTGGAAAGTACAAGGACAGTTCATCAAAAAAACAAAAGAAGCAAACTGTTATTGATACCAAATTTTTCTGTACATGAAACAAAGAAATAAAATGCTTTATTATAAAAACAATTCGACTAAAAGTGGATAAAAGTTATGAAACATAATAAAACCTTATTTTAATCTATATTTGTTTTAAATGGAGTATTAGTTGGAGAACCTGAGTGATATCAAAATATAGTTTTAAATATTAATATTTGTAAAAAACTGCTACAAAGATAAGTATTTCTGTCTCATATTCCTATATCTTAGTCAAATATGATCATATATAACAAATCATTTATCTTTGTGTGATCTAGAATTACCATGCCAGTCATAAGATTGAATCAATCTTATCATTTGTTGAAAAAAATCAAATTTAAAATGAACAAAACTTATATTTTCCTTAAAAATAACTTCAGTACTGTAGTCAGTGGGGATAATTTCGAGAATTATTTTACAGCATATAGGTTTTCCTAATGTGATTTACAATAATTATAATCAAACATATCCAGAGGTCATACAAATTTCTTTGGGTCATCCTCTAGTATCAAATTTATACAAGTAAATTATTCATAGCCCAACTATTTTCTATTCTCTTATAATAATAGTAATAAAATAAATTTGAGTGATTCTATTACTTTGAGAGATATCTTTAGATTTTGCAAAAATTCTCTCCAACTTCAATTTGCAAGATAATCTAGGTAATTAAAGTTTGCTAAATTACCACTGCTTATTTTAATAACATTGATAGTGAAATAATGAGCTTTCTCTATTCAAAAGATCAGCATTATCCACGACTTAGTCACAAAATAAAAATTCATGTAGAAAATGATTATAAATGAGATTGTATCAGCAGACAAATCTTTTCTAATTATTGAAGACTAGTTAATTCCTTTATAAAAGGAAATGGTGACAGAGGATATATTTACTAAATGAAGATTATAGAAAATACAATAAAACAAAGGTCTTTTAAAAATGAAATTTTAAGTCTAGATATATTTCTCTGTAGGCACAAATGCTAATTTAATACTTCTATATTTAGTCATGGCCTGATTTTGATTATACTTGATAGCAATAACAATTTCATCAGGGTTAACAGAAACAATCATTTAGTTCTAATTTAATAATAAACTTAAATAACAAGCATTAAAACTCAAAATTTTTAAAGTATTTAATACTGTTTTATACATCAGTTTATATATGCTTACTTAGAATACATAAAGACAGTGAATAATTTTTGTCCCTGAGCTTCAAATTGGCAACTATGTAAGAAGCTACAATTTATATTTTAATTAAGTGCAATAAATGGTACATAAAAGGATATTTTTTCTTATTTACCTTTATAAATTATATGCAAGAAAACTCATTCTAATAGATATAGGCAATTACATTTTCGAAATTTAGTAATTTATTCGTTGAAAGCTTGTATTAATAGCTGCTAATTTCTATGATCAATTTTTGAATTTCAAAGTACTTTTTTCATAGTGAATATTTTTGCATCATAATAATTAAGTACATTATTCCAAATTTATAAATAATAATTTTATTCTTTAGTGTAAAAGAAATTAAGCTCTTGAAATTTGAAACAATAGTTTAATAGTGAAAATTACAAAACAATTATACATTATCATAAAACTCAAATTTCAGAGAGTGTAAATAAAATTTTATAAAATGTTTGTCAAAAGAGAGATGTAATTTATGAAGCTAAGATGTGTTCTATGAAATTTAATGTTCAATTATTCAGTATCATTTTGTGATTTCACTAAGCGTCTTGCTCCTCGATTGGTAGGACCTTTTGGCTTTGAGAACTTCTGCTTAAAAATATTTTGCTTTGGATGGATTTGATCTAACAAGAATTCTTCAGTGAGCTCCTGTGCGTCATCAATTTCGATCTATTCAAAGAAAAAATTTTTATATATTAATAATTTTTTTTAAATGCTTATTACATAACAATTTAAACCAAAATTTAACAAATTTCTTTTAAACTTTTCGAAATGCAAAGAAGTTTCCATAAAGGACATTTTCTGTTTATTCAAACAGAAAATAAGTTTATATATACAGTGGTGGCCAAAATTGAGGACACTTTTAGAAATTTTTATGTTTTTAAACTTTGTATGCTTATAGAAAGTGTTACGTTTCACAAAAATGATATCTTATATACATCATTTCAAAGAGAATTTATTACTGAATTCAGTACAAACCACAGAATTCAATTATTTGCAATACAAAAAAGTTAAACGATAATAGTTATCGATATACATTAGATAGTGATGATTGCAATGAGTTATCAGTACTTAGTAGAGTACCCTTTATTTTTGATTACAGGTTCAAATCGACGTTTCATTGAGTTGGCAAGAGTTTTAAGGTCTTCTTTCGTTATTACATGATGCCAGGAAACAATTATAACCTCAATTAGTTCCCTTTTATTTGATGGGCGCTTCATTCGGACAAGAGTTTTCAAACGGTGCCACAAATTTTCAATAGGATTGATGTCAGGACTGTTTCCTGGCCATGATAACAATTTAATGCTCTTTGTACTACTCTTTCGATATTTTTGCTGTGTGGCAATGAGCAACATCCTGCTGAAAAATGAACAAAACATTGTCGGATCTCTGATGGAAGGTAGAAGTTTTGGTTCTAGAATAGCGTCAATGTATTTTCTGGCATTCAGTGCCCCATCCATGACATGAAGGCGACCAATACCATCTGCTGACATGCATGACCAAATCATAACACCAACTGGGTTCTTCACAGTTGCTTGAATGCAGTAAGGATGTAGCTCTTCTCCTATTCTATGTCTTACATATTTTCACCCATCACTACCGAATAACGATAGCTTAGATTCATCACTCCATATAACTTGTGACCACTGATCATCCATCCAATTAACGTGTTCCTTTGCCCACTGTAGTCTTTTTTTTTCGTTGCTAAAAATTAAGACAAGGCTTTTTTCGTGGAATTCTACCTCTCAGTTCAACATCTGTTAATCTTCTCCTGATTGTTCTTGAAGTGATAGAAGCACCAGCATCGTTCAGATCACTTCTATTGGCTGCTGATGACATTTTTTATCTTGGAGACATAGTCTTTTTATTCTTCTGTCATCAATAGATATGGTACACCTTTTTCTGCCTTTTCCTTCTTTGTTTTTTATTGAATTTGTCTTCTGATATCGTAAACAAAACTTTCACAATTCATATGTAGTCACTGAACCACCCACCTGTCTTGCAATTTCATCATAGGAAAGACCACTTTCTTGTAACACAATAGTATAACATCTCTTTCTAGGTGTCCAATCTACTCTTTTATTTGATGTCATTGCTCCTTGACTAAATATTAAAAAATTTTACAAACATTCCTACTTGTAATTGCAGTGTATAAAAAACAGGTCCTCCTACAGAACAAAGCAAAATGATGAATTGTTTCAACTGTAAACATGATGTCAGCTTCTACTTGCAGTTATTAACATTTGATTGGTTCTTAGAACAAGAACAGTGATTGGCCAGGAAAGGTAGACATTACAAACCACTTCATAACTGTGTTTTTTATTTATATTAAAGTACAAATGAATTTTTTGTATTGCAAATAATTGAATTTTGTGTTTTGTAGTGAATTCAGTAATAAATTCTCTTTAAAATGATAGATGTAAATTTGAATTTTGCGAAATGTAACATTTTCTGTAAGCATACAAAGTTTAAAAACATAAAAAATTTCAAAAGTGTCCACAATTTTGGCCACCACTGTGTGTTTGTGTTATGATATGCTTTATAAATGTGAGAAAGAACAATAATAACAGCAATAAATGCATAAATAACAAAACTGTTCTTAGCTTTTTTATTTTGAAAATGTTACATTAAGACTAAAGTAGAGTAAAATTTATATTTTTAATATTGCTTTTTTAAATTACCATTTCAAAGATATTTCAGACAATAACAATATATTTTTTAGTTATCAAACATTAAATTTATGCATAAGATTGATGTTTTATAAGTATTTATAGCCAAAACTTGTTTTAAAATAATCACCCTGCTATTACAACCTTATTGTTGGCTTATCTGACAGCTTATATGGAAAAATGAAAATAACTAAAACATCTTTCTTCAGAAATTTTTATTAAAAAATTTTCCGAATTTTGAAGACAAAAATGATATGATTTAAAGGTAAAATTTTTGTACAATAAAAAATCTAAATTGTTAAAAATATTCTTAATCAGTTTATTCACAATATTATAAAGAATAGTTTTAATTCTATGTAAAAATTAGTTGCATATTGTTCTAACCTTCAAGAAAAAGTCACTTTTAAATGTTCATATATTTATTAAAATTTATACCTGTATATTAATAATTTTAATAGAGAAAATTTAATTACAAAGCTAGTCAACAAAAAATTACCTTTTTAGCAAGATCCATGCCTATCTTATTTTCTATTACATTCAACAAGGGTGCTTTGCAACTAGAATACAACATCCTTTCTTTAACGGAGCAATTGTAGCCAGGAACAGAGTAAATAAATACTGTCAAATGAATTTAACAAACTATTATTATGTAATTTTAAACATACATAAAATAGTAAACATGAAGTGACAACTCAAAATCTGTAATAAAATACAAGGCTGGACACCTAACATTTACAGTAAAATTGGTTAGAAACAAAAGATTTTGATTTCTCAAGATCTGATGTAACTTCAGAAATTCTCTGAAATTAAAACTATTATTCATAAAAATCAATTTTATGTGTAAAATTAAAATAACTATGAAAACAACTTTAATTTAAAAAACATAACTATTAAAAGAAACCACCCATGAATAATTTTCTTTTAAATTCAAATTCTTTGAAAAATTTTTATGTATCAGCATTTAACATTGCATCTTTGATCTGTATGGAAAATATTTTTTCAATCTTTTAAAGTTTATTTGACTTGGTTTGACTTGAACAAGAAAATTTACATTAATAAATTTTAGAACTTGAAAAAAAAAAAAAGTTTCAAACTCTTTTTTACCCAAAATTCTTTATTCGCCTTGTTTCATTCAACACCACTATAATTTTTTTCAATGAAGATTAAAAGTCTGCGATGTCAGAAGTTTAAAATTTTGAGGGAAAATATAAGTTGAAAAGAATTTCACAAATAGAATATAAATGAATAAATATTAAGCTTGAGTAAGAATGTTAAGTAATATGGAGAAATATTTTAATCATTGTACAGCTTTTCAACAAGAATTTTATTTGGGCACTGTCTTAGACATCAAAGAAGTGATTCACTAAGTAGTAATGAATTCTTAATTCAAGTTCTATACTTAATTCTATACACTGCTGATTGTCCAAAATTCAACACTGTGAAAGACCCGGATATCAAAGCAAAAATTGATAGATAATTAATAGAAAGAACAAAAAATAGAATTAACAGCTTCGTGTGGATCATTACAAAATCAGTAATTGTTGCACAAGCATACATACCTGTACCAAGTGTTGAGCTCTATCATTTACAAAACCAGTAATTAGTGTAGACTGGGGCCCAAATCAAATTCAAAATTCATCTTAAATTTCTTTTTTAATGAACTTTTTTTAAATTAAGTATCAGTACAGTGTAAAATATAAGTTTTATGTTAGCTTCTTCATTACTCTATCATATGTACACAAATATATTTTATAATCATTTGAACACAAAAATCTACATTTCAATAAATCCATGACTTTCTATGGTGAAATTCAGTTAAATTGTTAAATTTTAGCAATTATGATGGACAAATTTAAACAATCAAAAGCCGTATTTTTACATATCACAAAATGTGATCTGTTAGAAAAGTATGGTATTCTGATTGGCTTAAATGAGCCATCGTAATTGCGAGAATTTAGCTGAATTCTGCCCTAATCAGCAACGTTATGAATTTTTCACAATTAGATGACAAAGTTAACAATCAGAAAACTACATTTCAAAAACTTGTGAAAAGTTCTTAAACTGTAGTCATGATAGTTAATTAGGTCATCTTAATTGCAACTGGGAAAATTCAATTTCTCAGCATTCAGTGGATTTTGTAGGAATTTTGAAGAAATCACAATACTTTCACAATTAGAAATTGTATAATTATATATATTAATGTAATCAGAAATTTTATTTTCTTAAAATTCTCACAAAATTTTAAATATCACATTTTGCATTGTGAACAATTACAAATGTTTTGATTAATTAATTTCATTTGTAAGACTAAAAATCTGGCTGGATCTTTTCCCAAACATCGAATAATAAGGCACAGTTAACACTGCAACTGGTGTCATTGCTGCTCATTTGTTATTTCTCTAGTACATGATGTTGCAGGCATAGTAGTCTTATCATTTTAATTTTATGGGATTAATTTATTTTGACAAGTTTCTTAATTATACCATATTAAAGCTACAATAAAATAAGTGGAAATATCTAACATGTCTGGTAGCTAAAAAGAAAACATAAGAAGCTATTTCAAGTGAAAAAGGATAAATAGAGCACATGCAGAAGGATTTTCCGCATTGCAAATGCAATTAGTTTTACCAAATTTAAATGGTGTGGGAAATGGAAAGCTCTATGACCACAAAGAACATGAATGTATTTTTACTGATGACATTCCCAAAAACAAAAAATATCAATCCATGATCTAACTGACAATAAAAAAAACAGAAAATTTGCATATTATTCATTTAAAAATGGGCTAGTATTTAATACAGATTTGAGAGTTTTTCTTACAGACGAATACTTAAGATAGTAGTAAAAAGCATTCTAATATAAATCTTGACTAATTTATCAGATTGCATGTTAAATTCAATAGTTAATCCCTTAACTGACAGTGCCACTTCAACGTCTTGAACAAGCTACAGCTTCCTGTGTTCCAAGAAATTATTCTCCTCGCCAAATCACCCCATCTTTTATTAAAATAGGTGAGTTCACCATAAACAATGTCTAGGACATTCTATTGAATTGCAAAGCCACGGGTCTAGCTTTGCTGATAGCAATGCACATACCAAGACACATACTTTGGGAAAGCATATATGTAGTCCAGGGCTAGGGAAAGAGAAGGACTAGCTCAAATGCTTCACAAATCTGGCACCCAAAATAGAAATAGATGACGTAGTCAGGCATCGATGAATATTAAGCTATCTAAAGTTTTTAAGCAAAATATTTATTTACTTTTAAGTTCATTTTTTCTTTTAAATGAGAGGGGAAAAAATGCAAGTGACTCTTAAATATTACGTAAATTTGCAAATATTATTTAATAAACCATCAAAAATTATTATTAATGTTCATATTAACTTAAAATTTTGAAAGGAATAAAAAATAAATTTACCTATTAGCTTTACCTTGTCTTGATCTTTTGACTATTGACCCATTTCTTGTTTCTTATTTTTTATTATGAGATAATACAGCTGTATTTCTATTCAAATGCCTAATTGCTATAAATGTTCTCAAGCAAAAAAAAAAAGTTCAACTCCTTTTCGATTTTGTAGTAGGAAAAAAGATTCTATTTTATTTATTAATATTGCAATGAATTTTTCCCTTAAAAAATAAGTTATGAAATTTCATAAAAATTATATCCATTTGTTTTATTGTTTTAATCCATGGCTTGAAATAGTAATTCCCCCAGCAGAAACTAAAATAATCCATTTGGAATAATTAGTCATCTCGACTGCATTTCTTTATATATTTCCAAGTGAATTATCTTTAATTTTATAAGCAATATAATTTGCCACATGAACTGTACCTTATCCAAATAGAAATATATTACAATCTGTATTGGAAGAAGCAAGTTCATTTTCCCAAGATAATGGAAAAGGATTGATTAAGATTTAATTCATCACCTAGAAAATAAAAAAAATGGATAATTTCTTATTGTTCTTTTACATTAAATGCATAATCGAACATTTCACTCATTAACTAAATCTCTTGTCCATTTTCTAAAAAGTTTGCTTTTAGTAACAAATTAGATAATTTATTTACGCGAACAAAGAATCTTTTATAAATAATTACTTTAGAAGGAAAAAGATGCATCTTGTATCTTGAGTTTGGTCTATTTATTAAAATATAAGTTGAATTTATGGATTTCAAGTCTTCATAAAGAGAATGAATTGAAACAATAATTCTTTTCTGAAAAAGTAAAACCGATTTTTTTCCAAATACATGTAAATTAAATGCAATCAAGAAGAAATTTCGCACTCCAAAAGCAGCTTTTAACGGCTTGTTACTAATGGCAGGTAATGGTTGTGTGGGAACTGTTCATAATACTCTAATTGATTAGTCTTTAGCTGATCTTACACAAAACCTATTTTGGACCTGTTTTAAAAAAGCTAAGCAAATAAGAAATACCATAATTTCAATTGTAATTTTCTCCCAAAAACTATGGAAGCTACAGGGAATATAAGCTATCAAGTTTGGCCCACCAGTCCAATTATTGCAAGTCAGGAATTAAATTACTATGTAATATAAAAGGTCACAAGAACTGTTTTACAGCTTTTTACAAAACTTCAGGTAGAAAAGATATTACTTAGTCAGTTTGTTATTTCAAAAAATAATAAAATAAAAAACCATTAGAACATTTGTTATGAAATGAAAACTTATGATTTATCCACAAGCAAGTCTGCTAACCATATAATTTTAAATGCAGATATGCCTAAATGCATGTTTATTATTCTCACTTATCAATAAAATAAATGTAAATTTAAAGATGGGAAGAATAGTTAGAGCATTCCCAACTGGTCCATGTTCAAGCCAATTATCAAAACAATTTATACAGCTTGCATCATTAATTTATACAGACTTCTTTTAAGAAATTCTCTTTGATTAGTGAAATTTTAAATAATTATTTACAAACCACGAAGTTTTAAAAGCATTGTGCATGATGTGGAGATAACACCTATCATATCAAACAAGTTATCACAAAACTGTAAAATTTATAGTTTTGTGAAGTAATACATGATAATTATATCATGTATTCCTTCAAATGTCGAGTGGGTTACTTGGTCCCAAAAATAAAGAAATAAAATAAAAAGTGCACACTTTGTGATGTCATTTAAAACATTATCAAAACATTATCTATTTACTTTTCTTGCTTCATAATATTAAGACTTTCATTAAACAGCAATACAAAATTTTCAAACTGCCAAAGAGGCAGTAAGATTCCGAATATTGCTTGGTTTGTTGCTAAACGGTTATTTTCTACAAACAAGAGCTACTTAACATCCAAGTACTGCATAAAATATTCTCCCACCAAATGAAATGTGTAAAATACTTTAAATACTTTTTTAATGTTCTAATTTAATTAATCAGAATACTGTTCCTTAACACCATAAAATTTTGTGTGGAACTTATGATATAGTTGTTAATAACTTTTAATGTTGAGAATGAAAAGTTATTGCATGAATTGTGTAAACTTATAAAGTTAATATAACTGCAAATTAAACAATTAAAAAAGCTACAACTAATGATACTATAAAAAATGTATTTAGAAACAATCAGTTTTCAATTTTTCTTGCATTATTTTAGATAATTTTATTTTTTAAAACAGAAATTAACTATACTTTGAACTCCTGTGAATAAGCAAAATTCATAATTAGGATGAATAAGATTAAAATATTTAATATGCTAATTAAATTATATTACATTAACTGGGATTGGTTAACAAAACAAAATGATGAGCATTTCATTACTATAATCATAAATGCTGATTTCATTCGAGTTTGATTATGTTAATATATATGTTTTTGCTGCTTCATTTTTAACAGATAAAAAGTTTTAGAAAAATGAAAAAAGCAAGAGCAAAAGTTTATAAATTTATAAGTAAGTTACATACCGAAATTTGATGTTTTTGCTAGCTTTGCAATTATTTTAACAAATTTGTAACTATTTTAAATATCAAAAAGTAAAAGCACATTCTAAAATATGATCTACCATTGTTGATAAATGGCCTGAAGTTGAAGAATGTAACTATAATACCACTGAGAATTAAGAATCAAGGGAATACTGAGTAAAAGAAAACAATTGTTAGGACAGATAATAGGAGATTTTCTCATTTTGTTTTTAAAATCCAATGGTAAAGCAACAAAAAAAAGGAAGAAGAAAATGGTAAAGCATAAAAGTATTTAACATAAAAAGTTTTATCTATCTGGGGTCACTTGTTACACAAGGATTTATACAGCCAACATTTCCAAATTTAAATTGATTTAAAATTACTTCTCAAACTTACAAACTGTAGAACTAGTCTAGTACACTATCAATTCAACTTTCATTTCAGCAAGTGCAAAAAGAGATGCACATTTATACAAGCAACAGAAATATCAAATTACTGTTAAGGGTGTTTGTAGGTATTTGAATTTACAAGACAATTATACAATAAATAACATTTATTTTAAACAACATAAGCTAGAGGAAACAAATTTGTGAGGACTAAAACAGCATGTCCTCTTTGAACGAGATTAAAGGAGTAAGTTTCTGTGTTTACTTTAGATCTCACTGAGATAATGCAATTTATGCATCTAAAAAGTGTGCTGATAGGTTAAATATATTTTACGAATTTCATATTATTGGCACAAAAATTTGATAAACAAGTTTTTGGTTTTACTACTCGATTTTTAAATTTTACTTCAAGAATTCAAGCGTTTTGTGATAAGTGACCAGTTTATCTGAGAAAATGTGATAAGTCACCTAAGTACTTAATCAAATTGGTTTAAAAATATCTACAAATAGACTTATTAAATCTCCATCTTAATATATAAAAGCATTCAATGAGTATGTCATCAATACTATATAACAAGTTTGTGTGGTGATTTAACTTTGGATACGCGTTTTAAAGTATATTACATGCATAGATTCAATTTTAGGAACGTCACAAAAAAGTTATGCAAAAATAACCAATAGTTCACCGATTTTAAAAGATTTTGATTAATTAACAATTAACATTTTACATTGATTCCTAGAAGCAAACAATCAAAAATATAGATTAATTACTAAGCAAACAATTTTTCAAGACAATTTATTTAAAGAATTTGCTTAAACAAATTCAATTTTTGTAACATACCTATACTATTGTAATTATCTCCTTCATAGAAATGTGGGTAGCAAAATAAATGATATCTTGCATGGTCAGTAGGAATTTGACTAGCTAAGGAATTGACATCAATTTCAAGTCTCTTTTCTAAATTAATTTCTTCTTTCTCCATGTCAATACTCTAAGGAAAGGAAAAAAATGTTACAGCAAACAATTTATGAACTTTTGCAATTTACACACAAAACTTCCAGAAATACAAATTTACATAAAATAATTACACTTTAAAAAGTAGAAAATATTTTTAAAATAAAAACTTGTTTTCTTTTATTTAAACAAAATAGAAATTAAGAAAAATCATCAACTTATTAATTTAAAATTTTTAATTATTTAGCTAATTTAGAAATTAGAAAAATGAAATTCTTGGGTTTCACATCAAGAGAATTTGCTCATCTTTTTAATCTTCATGAATGTAACTTTTGTTTAGTTAAATAATGCAAAATTTCATTTTTACTATTTACTCAAAATTCTTTAAAAGAGTAATATTCTTTTTCAAGCTTCAACTGTAAAATTAAAAAAATATAGTTAACAAAGCATTTGAACATGTTGCAGTATGGTACACAAAACATATAAACATATTGTAAATGATAATTAAAAAGCCATTTTAATAGTTACTCAAGTTACTTAACTAAAGATTACAAATTATAGAAATACTTAACACATTTCTCATTTTCGCATATTTGACATTTGTCAGCAAGTTGCTTGAATAAGCTAAAGTGTCTAAAGCTTGTATATTATTGAAAATAGCAACACATATACAAAATTGTATCTATTTCATCATTTTCAAAATAAGATAAGGAGCACTTGATGTTAACTGGTAACATGAATTCAAAAAATCATATGCATTGGCCAGAGAATAATATGATATGCTTGAACGTCCATTACAAAAGGAAAATGTGACTATATGCTGTGGTATAACGAATATGTTCATCCTTGCCGCTTACTTTTTTTAAGAGGTTACAGCAGGTGATCTGCAAATGTATAGTAATGAATGCTCGCTATTTCTCTGGACATGTTAACTTCTTGTACGATTCCTGCATCACAACAGTAAAATGCTCCATCTAAAGTTGTGTAAATGAAAGATGGCACTTCTTCACATGTAGGGTCAACAGTCCAATGTGTCTTAAGTCAACAGTTTGGTGACAGAGTTATCTCTTGTCATTTCCCATTTTTGTGGTCACCAAAGTCTCCTGATCTGACTCCAATACATTTCTGGATGGGAGGATATCTAAAATCCAAAATGTATCAGTTTCATCTGCAAACTCTGATTTCAAAGATGTCACCAGAACCATAATTCAAGAAATTCCTATTGTCATGGTATGTGCTGCAATTCTATCCACCATCTGCCACATGAAAATTCTCATCAGGAGTGAAGGATGTCACATGGAGAATATGTGAAACACAATAAAAGGATTTTATGCTGCTTTTCTGTTCTTATTGGCTGTCCGGTGATTTTCATGTTACAGTTGCAGCATGTTACAGTTCAAACATTATTTAAAGTTTTCACAATAAAAATCACATTCCAATATAAAAAATTTGGAGTTGCCCTTTGATATTTTTGAAATTTTCTCACTGTAATCATAAATGTCAGGGTGACACTGTTGTTTTCCATATCATTCTTGAGAACATACCTCAAAATTCCTTATGACAAAATTTCATTCACTTTCTGATTGTATGATAGTCAGGTTTGGGATAATATCTATATCTATCTATCTATATATATATATATATATATATATATATATATATATATGTATATATACATACATAATCACCCTTTATATAAATGCCCAAGTTCAACAGGGGAAAAGAAAACAAAATCCTATTAGAATTGAAATGCTCTAAATGAGAAAAAAATTTAAATTAGATGATCAATACCAATTAAGATTATTATTACCCTATATCAAGAATAGTCTCAATTTGTAAAAAAATTTTCAGAAAGGTTTATCGTGTTAACAATGAGGCTTGCAATAAGATTTTATTATTTTTGACATACTATGTCTTATTAACTTCTCACAAAGATAATATTGGAACATATAATCAAATGTTTCAACTGCTAAATTATACTACAAATTTTTCCCATAATAATTTGATAGAATGTTATCTCCCTGAATATAAGCAGATTATTTTAAAGTTTATTTAAATACCAACACAATTACCAATTGTTTAAGTATTCAAAAAAATCAATGGGGACATAACATACCTAGGATAGCTAAAATTTTTGGCAATTTATTCATCATGCCAGATACACTTAATATACAAACTTACTAACATATGTTACTTAATAATGTTGAAAAATATTACTTTTTGAAAAAAATTTTCTGCAATCCTATTTATAAATGAATGAAAAGCACTTTAAACTTTCCTTTATCAAATTCGTATTAACGTACATATACAAGTTTTAAATTAATATTTTACTCAGGTTCTACTTTCACAATTGTTGGTCACAATCTTTCCAAAAATGTTTTACAAGAGATAATGAATCCTTATCATGATATTTTTAACAATAATTTTGTACGGATTGCAAACTTACAGTTGAAGTATTTGGATAAAAGTCCGATACCCTGGGGAAAATAAGAGCAATAAGCCAATAGCCTGAGAAAATTTATATGCATGACATTAAAATTTTAGTAAAGCAAAGAGAAATCTTACCATTTGAACATATGAAATTCTGAGATCTTTAATATCACAAAAAGCATTTATAACATCAACTGAAACAGGAAAAGATACACCTTGCATTGTCTGATGCTTTGCATCAATACCACCACATGCCTAGTAAAAATAAGAATTTATTAAGGAATGTATAAAACCCGATACAGTAATCTTTAAATATCATAGCGAATTTAATTTGTGTATTTAAGTTACAATATCAATAAAAAATTTATCAAGAAAACCAAATAACTTAATTTAAAAACCATTATAATACACCTGTTCTAGTGCATTTGTTTAAAAAAAGCTTTCGTTTAAAAATTATATGAATAAACAATCGAAAATAATCACTTGTCAGGGATATTTTATATGAGTAAAGAGATAAATATGCTGGAAAGTCAATTTTTAAAATTAATTTTTATAATATTAGATAATTTATTGAAAAAATTCTTTAAAAAACATTCTAGCGTTTTGACCATTAACCATACAAATACTGGATTCATTTCTTAGAAAATTTTCCTAATATTTGCTTCTCAATGTTAATATTTAATTTTTTTTTTCATTTATATTTGTCAAGCATTCATAAAATAAAAACTCACCCACTTAAATTCTAAAGATGAGTTGTCATTTTACAAAAAAATTTTCACAAGAAGGCTAATTATATTGTCTCTTCACTTTAAAGTGTCAAAACTATTATAGAGAAATCCACACCTATGGTGGGAACACAGCCTACAAACTGGTGAATTAAACGCCAGAATGCTAATTATTCAGCTGCCAGCTTGTTTCTAATGGACAAACTTTTAATGTCAAACAAAGAATAAATTTATTTGAAAACAAGTTTCACAAATGTTTTGTTTTTATCTCACGGTCTCATTATTTAGTTTCAGTCTTACATAAATTACATGAAACGTTCAGTTCAATTTCCCAGTATTTTTCACTTATTCAAAATTATATCTATAAACATTCAATGATAGAAGCAATCTTCCCCACA
>CM057809.1:103427669-103450169 GCA_030067965.1 Latrodectus elegans | reverse complement strand
TCTGTACAAAACTGCACACTCTAATGACTCCTCCAATGTTTTTAATTATTTGAAAGAGCAAATACACAAAGTTATTGTGAAATTTTACCAGCCATTATTTTTACAGACAGAAGCCATTATACACAATAAATGTAACAACTTAGCAAAATTTCATTATATTTCTATTTTCTATAAATGATTGCTTTAAAAACATTAAAATTTTATTTTTCTAAATTATATTAAAGAAAGTGAATTTGAATCTAATAAAGAATAAGAATTCCGAAGTAAATTTGCATGACAATAAATAAGACAAAACCAAGTGAAGTTGAAGAAATCTGAATGCAATAGTTCAGACACTTCCTTCAACAATACAGGATAATAAAATATTGTATTACTACAGTAAAACAGGCATGCATTACATTTATAAAATCATAAAAGATTTGGTGGATTTATCACAATGGTCTTTAATTCATGTGAGGATTATTTATACGAGGACCTACAATTTAAAGTAGACTCAACTATTACAAACATTGAAGCGAAGGATCTCAAAAATTGATGTCACAAACTATTATATAAGAAATCAGGGTTCTCACTGTTCAGATGCAGCTTGGCTAATACTGCAAATAGAACTACAACAAAGGCTGCAAGAATGCATGATGAGAGCTGTACCACCATGCATTTGCCTAATCTAAAAACTTTTAAGCGCTTGCATTAGTAATTGAGTGAAACTGGATTTCTTTTGCTTCCTTATCCAATTACCTTTTGTTTCCTGATCCAATATAGGTTGTGCAATGACTACCAAAAAGCATAAGATGTTTTGAAGATGGAAGATATGCATGCACCCAATTTGTGAACTATAAACTTCTATGTGCTACAATCCATAACATGGCATTACTAAACAGTAAAAATTTATATTTGCATTATTTTCAATAAATCTACTTTTCAACACAAGCATTACAGCAACTTTTATTTTCCCCAATGAATACTTTCATATGAAATACATATAATACATTAATAACTATAACAAACATATCTCATTAGCTGAAAGTAATGTTGGAAAAGGACTAAATCATAAGATTTGCTGAAACAGTTTGCAAATTGTCAGGAATATTTCAAATGCACACCAATCCTAGTGTTCCTAGGTCACTAACACCAGTCATTCTTTAAAACAAATACTGAGAATTCATCAAAATTGCTCTTTAATTTATAATATTTACAAATGTTTGCTCTCCATACCGAGTTTTGTTATATTGTACCTGTAGTGTGTTAGCATTTCATTTTAGATCAATATTGATGAAAATTGCTAACTTCTATGCATATTACTTGTCTTGAAGATTTTATCAGCTTTTCAGAATTGTTTATCTATATTATTGTCTGTTTTAAAATGGTTAACACTTATGACATTGATGCTGTGGTATCAACTCTTACTAGATTTCACTTTCATAAAAATCAATCAACAATAAAAATTTAAAAAAAAATATCAATTGTTATTTAATTTTACAATGACTTGATTAAACACTTCCGTCATAAACACAAAATATTTGGAAAATTTGAAATTCTTGCCATAACTACCTTTTACTTACGTAAGCTATAATAACCAAACCATGATTAAATGTTAACTATGCTAATTAGTTTATGTACATTTGATTAAAATTATTTAATTAAAAACCAAATATTAATCACAGCTTATTAAAAACAGGATTCATACAGATTTCCACAAACCAAATTCCAGGAGTTTTCCAGAAGTGGAATCAAAAACTGCCAGGAGGTATTGACATTCATCTTTTAAATTATTTTTTTATTTTAAAAAAGTGTTCTTAACTAAATATGCATATATAATTACATATATGTAACATTTTTCAATTGTATTTGCAAATAACAGGAATAAATGATTGCAAAAATTAATATACTTTTATTTATGTTAGAATTATATTTAACAATTACTTCAAAAGCTTTCAATGAATTTACATGCTATAACAGAAAAAAAAATTGGTATTCTTCATGCTACTGGATTATACATTGCATAAAAGACTGGGTAATTTCAGATTTTTTTTCAATTTTAGACATTTTTATTAGATTTCTATTAATCTATTGAGTATTTTAAGATGTGTATAACAATCTATTTCAAATAAATACACATATTTAGATAAAGTTTCTTGGATGTGACATTTTTCCATATTATTTAATAAAAGCAATTATAATTTTTTTTTTCTCGTTTACTCTAAAATATTTTAAAACTATACTATTTCACATCCATATTTTAGACTTTTCTTCTCCTTTAATCATTCAAAAGATTTTCACATTTCTTGGTTATTTATGCATACACAATATTACTATCAGAAAACGTGATAACTTTCCATCGCAAAAGCTTTCACTTTTAATTCATTATTGAGTGTTGACTGCTGCTTCTCTGAAGCACCACAGCAACTCTTATTTGACTTTGCACATAATATTAATTTACTAGTTCTTTAAATTAACTAATAAAGATCTTTTAAGTTCATTTATGTCATCTCCAAAACACTCACTTTGATTGCCAGTTCATAGTTTTTTTTCAAGTGTTTTTTCTTATTGCTTTCACACAGCAGCTTTTTTTCTGTTTCAATTCATCCAAATGCAGTTTATACTTTTGCTTGTCACCAGCATTAAAACTAAGGTCTTTGATAATTATTATAGTGTCAATACCTTCTATGTTTCGGCATCAATGATCCACTTAGTCACAATTGATTGGTTATTTAAATTTACTACCATAAATTTTTTGTTCACAGCAAACTCATGCTGAATAGATGCTTGACTATGAGAGAGTAGAGCAAAACCAAATTAAAAACTTTACATAAATGACAATTTTGTTTATTTGAGAGCAAGCTAAAATGATAATTATGTATTCTATCTTTAATAAATCTATCTTTAATAAAATTTTTCATCCATACAATCTTGAAATCTTACATTAATGACTTAAATTTGACAAATTTTAATTTTTTTTTTTTTTTTTTTTTTTTTTTTTTTTAACTATACAAAATTGAATCTTTGTATGGATTTTCTAGTCCAACTGGTCACTGAAAAAACTTTCTACCAGGCAAAGTAATCATTTATTTAAGCTTTCATTTTATGGATAAACAATTCATCCCTTTTCATTAAAATTATATGCAATTTTCACCAAAGACATGGAAAGTATATTTTAACTCAAAAATTTTGTATTTAAGTATTAATATTAAGTGAATTGTATACAATATAATGGATAGAAACAAATAGAAAATGAATCAATCAAAATCATCCTCTTGATTGCAGTACATGACGATCTTATGACGAGTGTTGACTCTTCACTTCACACACTGAAATCTAAGTAGTATCATTCCTGAACTGGGCAGTCATGAAATTATTGTGGCTGAACTGGATCTTAGTCAATAGTGATGAATACAATCTATTATCGATTGTGGCACCACCTAGTGGTTACAGTAAGAGCTCAATTTGGTTTTTGAACAATTTCACTGAAAATCTAAAACAAAAAACTAATAAAATTATATTTTCGAACAACAAAATAAATATGTCAAGGTAAATAAACATTCCAAAAGTAATTCACGTTTTCAAGGAGTCAAGAGTACATTTTATAGAAATGTTACTAAAAAAAATTTGTTAGATAAAATTCTCATTAAATGGAAGTTAAAATACTTATATGTATTATAGATTAGGAATAAAATAAAGAACCTAAATCCTTAAAATCTCCTATGTACATTAATGTAAATAAATACTTTAAAAATTCAACTAAAATCATAAAATAGAGAACAGTACTTTAACAGTTCCAAACAATTCATCTTTAATCTGACTGCCAAATTCCTTTTTTAGAGTTGCTTTTGTAGAAGCATGAAGCATTTTTGATCGTACCTGGAAAAATGTTACATACGAAATAAAATTATGAAAGTCATAATACAACACTAAACATATAAATATAAAAATATTTACTGGAGAATTTTCAGGAGCCCAACTGATAAGAACCCATTCATAGCCAAATTCGTTATGAGAATCTAATCTGAAAAACACATAACAAGGTTGCTGGTGCTCAATAAGTGATAGCACATATTTATCATAATCTAAACTTTATTAAGGAATAAGAATTGTTAAATTTTAATTTAATTTAAGAATCGTTAAATTTCATAAAAATTTCAAGATGATTTATAAAAAAAATAAATACCACAATCAGAACAATGATCCTTTTTAAAAACAAATTTTTAAAATTTTATAAACAGTGCTTCTCAAAGACAGGAACATAAATTTTTCAAAAAATTATGTAATGGTCAATTATTCAGCTTTTTTAGAGTGGCACAAACTAATCAGCTACAGAAAATCAATACCAGAAATAAATCTACTACACACGCATTAATATTTTCTTTTGTTTTCAAAAGCAGTTATAACATTATGAATATAAAATATTGAAAATGCCCTGAATAATTCTTTTAATAAACAAATATTAATATTAACTATGATATTTAAAAACAAGTGCAAGAAAATAACCCATAAATAAAAAAGAAATCTTAATTTCAAAATTTTACAAGGAAATTAATAGCAGAGCAAATACGGCTTAAAAAATTCTTTTCTTGCATACATGTACTTTTATTCAAATAATTTGGAAAAAACTATTAACATTTCGAGTTTCTTTTTATACTTACTTATTCATTTATATACTTATATATTTAAAGAAAAGCATTAACTAAGAAACAGAAATTTATGCATTAAACATTACTCCCAAAAGGTTTGAGCATTGAGAACATTTTCAGCAGAGAAATAATTCTATATGAATGAATATATTCTATAGAATGAAAGCACTATATTTAATATTTTTCACTTTTGACAGTTACATTTTGTATTTAAAAACTAATATGATCTAAATTTACAATTAAAATATAATTTCAAATCAGTACAAACAGCCTTGCTAGACATACGTTAGTTTGTTCATAAATCTCTAATCACATTTTGCACATGTAGACTAATTTAACTAGTACCCGGGATCTATAGAGAATGTGAAATTACCACAAAGAACCAAGCCCCAGTGGTAAGAATCAAACCTAGAAACTATTGCATTTAGGTTAAACTAACCCAAGTTGGAGGTTAAACTAAAAACTGTTAAAATAAAGTTGGGGGATACTCTAAATAAAAACACAATATTTACAATAGTGATTGTATAACTGTAGAAATTGAATCTTTCATAAAAGTGAGGTAACAGCAAATATTTACCTAGATTTAAAAAATGTTTGTTTAATGCTTATGGTATTTAAAAAGTATCTTTACTGACATTGCACAATTAATATATATTCTTTAGCAAGATAATGTTAATTTTACTGCAATCAAATGTTTAGAAAAAATGGAAAATTTTATGTGCTCATTAAAAAAAGTTGACTTTAATGATCATAGTCAAAAATAGGAATTAACTTTTGAATGCTTCTGGCAAGCAACATATTTTAATAAAAACATAAATATTTTCATCCTTTAATTAAAAGTAAGTACTTGTTCCCCATAATTCACAAAAAAATCAATACTCTGAAACTTTCTTCAATGTTGATATATTAAAAACTTTTCAGTTTTCTTTATATGAAAAGCTTGAGACACAAAAATGTTTTTTATTTATTTTTTTTTTAATTTGATCTTGTCATCTTTTATAACATAATAGTTTATTGCTGTTGCTGCATTAATATTTCTGGATTTTTAATTTTCAAAATACTTGATTATAAAACATTAAATGCAGCACTTGCAAGATTTCGCTAAATGAAACCAAAGAGAAATCCATACCTGTACATTTTTCCCCAAATATTACTGGTTTTCATGACATTAAGAAAAAAAAGCCCTTTAGTTTCAGAATGTTTTCAATAAGTAGCAAAAGATCTGACTTTCTCTTCAGTTATTTTTGACAAGCAGTTGTTAAAAAATTCATTACTTTCCAAGAATTGAAAGTGATCCAAAAAGTCTTGCAAGCTTAAATATATATACTTAAATAAGCTTAAATACTATATATATATATATATATATATATATATATATATATATATAATACTATAAATATAATCTGTGAAGAAAGGTAAATGTAAAAGGCTTTGCAGAGATTAAAGATCTAAAATAATAACTAATTTTGTAGATCTTCAGATTCTTCAAGTTGAATTCATAGCCCAATTTAAAATGGTTTTGAATAGAACATCAACAAACCAGACAGTTTTCTTTTATAACATTGGCAGAAACTGTACTGCATTTTTAAATGGATCAGATTAATTCTATTGGTTTCATCAGCAACAGGTTCCAATAAATATAGAAATCCCAAGTATTTCCATTTGTTATGAGTTAAGCAAATATTCAAAGTGTAAATCCATTTCATAATCAAAAAAGTTTTGCGATAATTACTAACAGTGATTATGGCTAATAATTGGTTTTTATTCTATATTTACTTCAATTATTTTAATATTTTTTGTTTATTTATATTTCTTATTTGCTGGAATTAAAACATAATAAGTAATTTTATAATGATGCCATTGCCACGTATTTCATTATTCATAATTAATAGCACAGCAATCAAATGTATTAATTTAAAAAAAACTTTTCACAAACCTAACTAGTTTAAACATAAATAGAATCCACAACTATAATAAAGCATTTAATTATTTGATAAAATGTTAAACTGTTTTCAATGTCTGTTAAGATAGATCATCAGTTAAAATCATATTACAAATCTAACATAAGAAATGTTTGATTATTTTAATGTTCATGCTGAATTAGTTTCGCTCTTCCTGAATTTACATATATATTCAAAATGAATGAAGCAACACTGCAAACATCCCAACAGAAGTAGTAAATCAAAACAATTTGTAGAAAACATTTTGTAGGCTAGAGCTAAAATTATATTCAGTTACAAGCTTGATAAAATATATCATTTTACAAACTTGAAACTATAAAACAAATTCATATGTATAAAGAATTCACACATGTTACTTAATACAACCTACACATGTTGAAAAATCAATGAAATATATATTATTAAAACTAGAATATTTAGTCTGGTTCAAATATTTTGATTTCATACCCTTTCTTCAGAAAACCAAATTCCTACCAAAAATATTCATGTTAAATATTAGAATCAACTTTTCTTAATTTCAGAAATTAACTTTAGTCTCTGATAAAACTGTGCAGAAATTCAGTTATAAACAAACACTTTTTAATTTAGAGAAAGTCCTTAATATAAATATGAAACAGAAAATTTTATGAAACATTGTGATATTTGAAATTATAATTTAAAAAGTTGCAGCACACAAAGAGATTATTCTGAATTTTTTATCGTGATATTCTCAAATTAGCATTAAACATAAACCTAATTTAAATATTTAATAAAAATATAATAGTCAGTGAAATAATGCAGTTTTACATAGATTATACTTGTATTTCAATAAAAAGTTTAAAAAGAAAACTTGCATAAATGCAACCACAAAAAAATTTTAAAGGATATCTTGCTCCCAGGAGCCTTTTTGGTCAAAACTTTTGTCAAGCACTAGTTCTTCTGAAAGAAAAAAATTCATATTAGATAGGAATTTATACTTTAGATTTCAAATAAAAATCTAAAACAAAAATTTTAATTAAACTGCATCAAATGAGACATTGCATGATATGCTTACTTTTATAATTACATTTGTAATTAAAAAGTATCAACATAAGGTTGGTAAAGTATCAACTTAAAGTTGGTATTTAGGTCCAAAATATAAAATAAAAGAGTCATACAATGAAAGCAATATAGAAACATACATGAAATACCAATACACAAATATCCATGTAGCAATAGCACTACATAAAAAATGTTTAAGTGAGCAGAATATTGTTAGAAATAATAAGTTAGTAATTTGCTTATAATACTTAAGATAAAATAGATAAAATTTTTCTTAGATAAAATATTTTCTTTTTTGTTTATGGCCACACAATTAGGACATCAGATATGAGTATGCAATGTTGACTGAAACCAGGAACAAGGAATTCCATTTCATATGTAACTTGAGAAATTAATATCACTTGATTCAATGAGCAAACAATATGCTAATATATACTTAATATGTAGATATTTGTTGCATATACTTAATATGTATAGTAAAACATGGTTACTACTTCCATGACTAACAGTTCCATTCAATAAACAAAAGGGCCAACTGAAAAAGTCATTATATAAGAAACTGTCAGATATTAGCAACAATCGATGTAAAACGTACAACAAATTATCCAGATGAATAGCATCAAAATTTGGTGATGTGACAGGAGACAGTTTTGAGTAACTTTATTAAATGGCATCAGTTGCAATGGCCCTGCAAGAATTTGTAACACACCAAATGGACTCTAGATAACAGAGAATAATTTATTATATTATGCATTTTCATTTTAGAAAGAATGAGTTTTGTCAAGTTGAACAAATCACTGATTAAAAATAATTTTGTCCAGCTCCTTGGAAAAGAATACTCGCAAATCATTCATAGAAGTATTCTACTAAAAGCTATTTTCTCAGGATAGCATAATATCACAGGGTCAAAATTATTTGGGATAGAGTGAAAAACATTCTAGACAATTCCTAAGAATGATTTGGTTAGTTTTACTAGAAATGAAACCCTTTAACATATATTGGATATGATTAAAAAGCTAGTTGATGCACAAAACCCTTACACAAAAAACACTTTTACTATCATGAATAACATTAGAGATACCATGGCTATATTTCATGTGACTTATGATTTGTTAAGTCAATGCTTTCAAATAGAAGTACATAATAAGACAGATTTCACATATCAGAAAGTATCAAAACTTCTACACTTCAAAATACTTGCTAGCACTAAATAAAATAACACTAAATAATTGTCATAAAGTCATTTTTTTATATAAATATGAAAAAAAAAACTTTTCTTACTAGTCAAATGAGGTTATAGACAGTTAATGCCCTGACAGATAATTTCTCTGAAAGGCAACTTATTTTCTAACAAGTATAATTCAAAAGTGGTGATAAATGGTGATTATTTGAATTAAAATATAAAATGCAAAAAAATCTTTTAATCTTAGAATTTCTTTACTATGCACAATCATACAACACACACTAGACATAAAATTATATCAATACCATGCACAAAACTTAAGCAACAATGTAAATTTTAAGTTATTAGTGATGAAATGTCAGAAATGGAGTTCTCGTGATCAGTACACACACAATGTGCAATTCAGTACAAATGTAGTATGTATGCATATGTCAGAAACAAATGTCACAGGGGATATTGTGGACTGACTGACTATCATGCAAGTACCTACATCTACTTGTGCCAGTCTTGTTAATAAGAATCTGAATTTTTATAATAATCCATGTTATTTAGACAAATGATTTAAATTTACAGTTGTTAATATGTGCTCAGTATTGTTATTTACGATATATTTTTAATTGTGTTTGTCTGATTAACTAAAAGGAAATAATTTAAGAAAATTATGTGTAACTTGTTGATCAAGCAAGAGTAAAAAAAATTTAAGAGTTATTTTGAAATTGTTTAATAAATTGTATATTTTATAAAATATGTGATTCCAGTATTTAGTTACATAGCATTTCCGTAAGTAAAAACGATATATTTGAAATTCTAATATTCAAGCTTGAAATTTTGAGTGACTGAAATATTCAATGTTAATAATTAAATGAGCAAACAATATTCAGAGATCAAAACAGCAAGAGCCTTCAAAATTTGAGGTTGTGATTTTAATAGTCGGAGATAGCATGAAGAAGTGCAATTTAAATTTAAATTAGAAAGATAAGTGTACAGCATTTAGCATAGAAAAATTCAAAATCGCAGAATATCTGTACTAAATCATAGGATTTTACGAATTTCAAATACAAAATGATAATGGCCAAGATACCAAAAAGGTTAATTTTTGACAAAATATTTAAAGAATATGTTCTTGTAACAAGATTTCAAATTTACAGAAATATGTCCATCTGAAAACAAAAAGTTAATAGTTTATCTTTTTTTAATTATAAAATTAAACAATAAGTTAATAACAAGCTTTATAAATAAAGTTTAATAAAAGGGCAAAATATATTTTATCAAATTTATAAAACACACTTAATTCTGAACTGAATAGCAATTAGATGCAGTAATAAAAACATAAAATTTGAGAAATTCATTAAAAGAAGATTACAGAAATTAATAGAAATGCATTTAAAAAGAGATAATTCAATTAAAGGACTTCAATTAAAATTCTGGAAAATAATTCAAAAGATTAATACCATATTAACAGAATGATTTGAAACAGATTCTGGTTTTTCTGGTTGTCAAAGTTTTCTCGTTTCAATAACATGAAGAATTTATATGAAAATATTGTATAAAAAGTTTGCAATAAGAAAAATTATGAAAGATAAATTTTCAGTTCCAACTTCAAGATAGTATTATCAAAAAAAATTTTATCATTTAATCCAAACTACATTGATTCATCTAAAAAAGATTGCTAACGAAGTTTAAGCATGGTAAATGATTGTTTTATATTGTAAAATTATATTATAAAATATTCTGTAACTTTCAAAAGAAACGCAGCAGCAATGACTAGTTTAAAAATTAAATGTTCTTCAGTGCAGAGTTTCTACTGAGGCAGCATTTACAGAGAAAATGAAAATATTCTACCATAAATTACATAATGGATAGGATGTGCAATTAAATCTGAAAACAGAGATTTAAGGATACTTAAATAGTATAATTAGACAGGTAAGATTGCACAGTAACAGGATATATGAGAAGATTTAACATATTTATACTATTAAATAAATCGGATTCTTTGGTTTTCTGCGTAAAAAAAAATCACTTGGTTTTTTCCTCCATTCGGTTCAAGCAGAAAAAACATACATGCAACAGTTTTAAATGGATTCTAAAATGGCCTCTGCAGGCTAGCACAAGGAAATTAATATGATTCTAACTCAACTGTTACAAACTGTTGAAAAAACTTCAGGCAAAAGCATAATCAGTTGGCTACCAAATTAGCTTAGATCAAGGAAAGTTATTTTGAACTGTCATATAAACTCAGATTAGTTTGGTTTGATTAACTCAACAGTCACTTCTTGCGCATGACGATCGAGACACAAAATGAGTGATTATATGCAAGAAAACTAAGGATCAAGCAGATTAGTGGTTGAAAGACTATGAAAAATACAAGAATATACTTTTATTAACTTCTTGCAATTTTTAAAATTTTGAATTTAACATTAGAGCACATAAAAATGGTACTCATGGTGGTCACTTCTCCCAACATCAACCCAATGAAAAACTGATAAAATATTCTTGTAAGACAAATTTACATGAATGTGCAGAAAATTTTTCTTTTCTAAATACTCAAATCATCAAAGAAAATTTTTCTGAACTAAATACTCAAATCATCAAAGCATGTAAAAAATTTCCTGAGGCAGTATATGTGCTGGGCACTGTGGAACAAATTTAAAGTCAAACACTAAGAATGAATTACTCTTTAAACTATATTAAATTAATTGAAATTTATAAGATACTAATGTTTTCAAAAATTATAAATGAATTGATACTTATTTCCTTAAAAATGTTGTATATTTTTACAGTTACTGTTTGCTGTTGATTTTAATTTCCACATATTTAATAATTTACCTAGTAAACCAAAATAAAAAATTAGAAAATTGTTAGCAACTTTATTATTTTGTTTTATTTTGTAAGGTAACATCTTTAATTATTCAACTGAATTTGAAGCATTTAAGTAATGATATTCCTTAATGAACTCTTAATTATTATTAATAAATATCTAATAAAAGCTCTAGCAGCTTGATCAAATATTCATTTAGAAAAAATATTTTATTAATTAAAAAATATCATTAATTCACAACATTTAAAACCAGATGACAATTTTAACATAGTATATTTAAAACATATTTTAAACTAAGTTCAGATACTATGTTTAGGAATGAGACTAATTTGTATTCCTACAATTTCCATACACAGCACCAAAGATTCTACAAGCAGAAATTTATATACATTCACACACATATTATACATTAACTTCATTTTTCCTGATTATATATAGCTTATTATTTCTTGGTTAGAAATTTTACAAATATCTATTAAGCTAGATTTTCCAGATATGGAACAGAAAATATTCATTTATAAAGGATAACACCTGTAAAAACATTTCAATAACAGTGTATGAATACAAAGATTCTAGATTAGAATACAATTTTGAAAAGTTATTTTAGGAAAAGGTCAAATATTTTATATATCTATCAAAGTTGGTTGGGTTTTATGGCGCAAGGTCCAAAATTAAAATTTTGAAGCAGATATTTATTTACATACTTTTTACTTTTTTGAAAACTCAAGCAACATTAAAATTTTAAAAAAGCAAAAATCAGTGTGTGTGTGTGTGTATATATATTAAAATCCAATTTTAAAATATAAAAAGATAAAATATATATATATATAATTTTAAAATTTATATCGTACAAATTAAATATAATGTAAAAAACCTATTGCCCTCAAAAAGGCAAATAGGTTCCTGTGGGGTGGTTCCCCAAGCAAATCAAGTAAGGTTAAAATATCACAGTTACAAAAGAGTAAACAATATTGGTTAAAATTTGGACATGAAATTAAAATATGATAAACAGTGAATGGTTCACCACATGTTTCACAATAAGGATTTAATTTGTTTAGAAACAAATGTCTGTGTGAAACGTGTGTGTACAATACGAAGGCAAGTTAATCTAACGTCAGCACTTTGTAGTGGTAAAACTGATAATGAGATGAGATATGGAAAAATGGCGCACATTTTGTTGGTGACCTGCATGCTCCAGAACTCCTGGAAGAGGGAATAGACAGGATTTTTAACACACTTCCTCACATCTGAAAGGGAGATGGATGATGGTACTGAAGTTTATGTTGCTTTAGCATCCGCATCTGCCTTTTCATTTCCCTCGAGACCTACGTGACCTGGGATCAAAATTTGATATCATACCCTTTGCCAGCAAGAAAGGGAATCCAATATTTAGAAAATCTTGGATGCAACCTTATTTATCTACCAAATAAGTCAAACAGTAAAGATTAAAATTTTACTTAATTTTGAAAGATATTTTACCTTAATCAATTTGAATTTTTATTTTGTAAATTTAATCTCAATATATTAAGAGAAATATCCTTTTTCTATGTTTTATAAGATTTTTACTAAGAAACACTTAAAATTTTAAAAATTTTACTTAGAATTTCATGTTAATTCAAAAATTGCATGTATCCAATTAGGCTACATAGGTGTAAGATCAGATTAAAATGTTGTAAGACTCTAAAATGATTTTTAATATATACAGCCATTTAGGGTGAACCATATAAAGTTAAATGCATTTAATAAAAAATATTAAAGTATCAAACTAAAGATTAAAAATTAATTCCAGAATTTTACAATTTGTGAAATTAAAGCAATCTCAAAAAGTTTATTAGAACAAGTAAGTAATCCAATGTTACAGAGCTTAGAAATTAATTTCAACAATTCTGAATAAACTATACACCTCTAAAGGAACCTCTTATAAATTTTCCAACTTCTTAAAAGCATTCTAAAATTTTGATTTATATATATTACTCAAAGTGATTCATTCGTACAATTATGATGGAATTGAGGATTTAAACATTAATTTTTAAACAGATACTTAATATAGAATATCCTATTACCTATCAAATAAGTCTGAAAAAAATGTGGGCAAACATTTAAAAATATTTATTAATATTCATGATACATCACTAATATGATAAAATACAGCAAACATGCAACTGTTGGCATAAGGCCTCTTTCACACTAAACTTTTATTGTACGATAAAAAGTCATCCAATATTTAATCGTGAGAAATTATTAAAAAACCACACAATAGATTGCTCTATTTCACACTGAATGGGAAACAATATTATGTGACCAGTCTATTGTGTAATTTTTTAATAACTTCACATAAAATTTTTATCGACGATTTTTTATTGTAGGATAAAAGTCGTGTAATGCGAAAGAGGCCTAAGGCCAGATCAGTGCTTACCAAACTGATTTAATGCTTATCATGGCTCTGGCTATTATGGCCACACCTGTTATAGTGAATGCTGAATAAAATCAATTGAAGTAGAGCTGGATCATAAGCAGTGGGTCAAAAAATTTTCTCCATTAATGACCTTGAAATCATTGGCAAGTAAAGTTAAGACAATTAGTTTTCATTGTATAATTTTAAGTTCACTGGCAAAAATTGTTTTCTTAAAGTTTTTTTATTGCAAAGTAAAATCACAGATAAAATTTGTACTTTTTACATCTAAAAGCTATTTTTAGGCTAAAAAAAATAAAAAGCAGGTGTTTATAACTTATTCTTTATACCACATGACAGTCTGATGTCAAAGACTACTAAATGCTTGGGTCAGTCATTAATAAGAAATATGAAGGTTGAAAACATTGCTACCGTGTAACCATAATGATTGTAAGTACATTTATTATTGATGCATTTATCAAGACCGTGTTATTTAATCAAGAATGATATATTGTACATTTTTAACTCCTCAAAAAGAAAACTTTGCAAACATGTTAACAAGATAATAAAATGTTTTATTCATTTTATATATTAATTTTAGATTAAGAGGTATGTAAGGAGAATTCACAGTAAGGAGCAATAATTTTTTTTTTTTTTTTATCTAATATCGAAACAGTTTCTTGTTCTATTTTAGATGTGCTATTTTCATATCCAATTGGTTAATATAATCAGGAAATTTAAATTTCCTAAAACTCAATTTTTTGTAAGAAAATTGTTACAATTCTTTAAAGCACATTGCTTAGATATTTAATTTGAAGTAAATTTTTACATAGTAAATAATAATTTATAAATAACTTAAGTATAATATAATTTATAAATAACTTAAGTATTTAATTTCTCAAAAACCTTAATATAGAATTTAGTAAGTTATTCATGCTTAGAAAAATGTTGTTTAAGAATTTCAAATGAGTTTTAACAGCTTGTTTTTTAACTGTTTTATTTATATATGTAAATTTCTCTTTATTTCAAAGTCGACTACTGAATCTTTTAACAGAAATAAGTAGCTTATGCATATTTTTGTCTGATAAAAATATATAGATTTTAAATCTGGCATACATATTTTCAGACTTATTTAACATCTGTTTGCAGTTTAAATAATAAATTTTTTAAAATTTTCATCAAGCTTTTCAACAATGCATGAAAATGTCTAGCAATACATGGCAACATTGGTTTATCTATTTGATAAAGTGTCAGGAAAGGTTCCACTTTCCAATCAACATAAAAAAAATTGCACTTAACAGAAAAAAGTATACCTTTTGTACACTTCTGCACAATATCAAAAGTTTTGGTATCAGGAGAAAATGTTTTGTTTAGAATAAGTGACATATACCTTAAGATACAGTAATATTGCACTTTGTTGAAAACACTTATATTTTCTAACCATCGATGTTTGCAAAACTTTAAAGGAAATTTTACACCAGAACCAAAGCTATCAAAGTCATCTCTACGAGCGTGTGAGTCTTTAATTAGTATGTAAACAGCACTTCCTGTTGCCTAAACTTCTGGAAATGAGGAACATTCATGGCTGTAAGCGTTATGTAGAATGTGTAAGCTGCAGGTTCCGACATTCATATTTGAATGACGTTCACTTTTTTAAAAAAATCAATAATTATAATAAAAACAGTTCATGTTTGGGTCATCCATTGACAACTGAAGTAATTAACTTGTTCTTAATTTTAGCACTTCTCATTCACTTTTTCAAACAAAATATCTCCAGTTGAATGACCTAAAAATTCAGATGAGTAATACAGTGTTTTAACTGTATCATTATCCCAAAATCTTGCATAACAATGCAATTGTTGTGTCTGCAGATGATTATTTAAGCTTTCATCAAAGATATATAAGCACATAATTAAAAGCATTCTTAATTTTTTCTTTAAGTAAGCTGGAAAAATAAGGTACAATTCCAAAAACTGTTAAATAAGCATACTTTTTTCAGCACAATTGAATTGCTTCGCAATAGCACTGCCTGGAAACATTGCTTGAAAGAGGCAATTTATACTGTTACAAGAACTGTAGCTGAATTCACTGCTTGAAATTTAAAGGACCTATTTTTCAGACTTTAAAACTTCTTTTGAAGATGAATCAAAATTTCAGAGAATACTATGAGTTCACATTCTTTAACAGGATCACCAAAAGTAAAAAAAAAAAAAAAAAAATAATTCTTTTAATAAGTAGATATTTTAGCAGATATAGCTTGTTCTAATAAATATATATGCTTTTTCCCTTTCATATAGGATTTAATTACTGATTCGCCCATATTTGAAATATAGAAGTCTTTCTTGGAAAACAGACAATGGGCACACACGTCTTTTTTGAGCCACGTAAAAGCCACTTTGTAAGGCTTTTCCAGAGTCCACTTGTCATTGAAAAGACACTTTCTACCAGGCATATTAAATAACTTATTTCAGTCTTTATTTCTTTAATAAACAAATTTATCCCAATTCAATCAAATTATATGCAATTTTCATCAAGGGAGATATGGAAAGTATGTTTTAACTCAAAACTTACATTTAAATATTAATATTGAAAGAATTTTATACAATATAAGGATAACAGCAACAAATAGAAAAAGAATCAATTAAAATCGCTCATCTTAATTGCACAAAATTTTGTTTGGTGATTGCTACACTTCACTTCATATAAATCTAAATACTACAAAACCGAATTATAATTAAATTATTGTAGCTGAACTAGCTATTATTGTAGCTAATGTTAATATAAATCAACAGTTAAGAATAAAAAAAATTTAATATCAATTGTGCCTTCATTTAGTGACAATATTGAAAAATACTGAATTAAGTTTTCTGACAATTTTATTGAAAACTTTTAAATATTAAAACAAAATATTCAAAAATTATAATAATTTCTAGGAAAAAATACATCAAATAAAAAAAAATTCCAAGAGTAGTTCACAATTTTCAAGGAGTCAAGTCAAAATTCCAGGAATTTTAAGGGCCCTTAAAATTTTTTTAGAATTTAAGGAGTTCCCAGGAGTTGTGCAAACCCTGGTATTACTGGATTATATATTGACTAAAACAATGGGTAATTTTAGAGTTTTTAAACATCTTTAAGTGATGTATTGAGTATTTCAAAATGTGTATAACAACCTCTTCTTAAATATATTTTCTCAAACAAATGCAACTATTAAAGTTTTCAGGATGGCTTTTTACCCCCAATTATTATTTAATGAAAGCAATTCTGTGGCATCATGCATAGAAAATTTAAGTGTTTTACTACCTCAAAATCTGGTATTGGAGTTTCAGGTAATAAGATACCTTGAAGGAATTAACATTAAGCCTCGAGCTGGAAAGGACAACGGTGGCAAGAGGAAAGAATTGTGCAACGGTTGCAGAGTGAATGATGGTGGCATTTTGCACAATTTCACACCCATGAATATTCTAGAGTTTTCTATTTCCTTAATCCTTCAACAGATTTTCAAATGTTTTGGTTATTTATATGTACAAATATAGGAGGGGGAGAATGTGTGTTATTTTTCCAGAGTCTACTGGTCACTGAAAAGATACTTTCCATCAAACACATTATATAATTCATTTCAGCATTTATTTTGTCGATAAACAAACTCACCTCGATTCATTGAAATCATATGAAATTTTCACCAAGGAAAATATAAAAAGTATATTTTAACTCAAAAATTTTATATTTAAATGTTAATAAAACAGAAACAAATAAAAAAGAATCAAAATCGAATGTCTGATTGCACAAAATGACAAACTTGTTTATTTTACTTCACACACATAAATCTAAATACTACATCTGGTCCTGACTAAACTGGATTATCATGAAATTGTTGTGAGTGAACTGGATCTTTATTTTACAGTCAATAGTTATGAATACAATAATTTAATATCAATTGTGTGGCCATAGCAATAACATTAAGAGCTTTATTTTTTTAGACAATTTCATTAAAAATTATAAAATATTAAAAGAAAAAAACTTGAGGTATTTTTTTATATTTAACAAAAAATAAATATATGAAGGAAAGTAAAAATTCCAAGAGTAATTCATGATTTTCAAGGAGTTAAGTTAAAATTGCAGGAGCTTCAAGAGACTTAAAATTTTCAAATTCCAGATGTTCAAAGATTGTATGAATCCCAATATATTATAATGGAAGAATGCAATCAGTTTATAATCTTTAAAAAGTAAAAGATTTAATTTAAAGTATATTGAAATTCAGAAATAAGTCAGTAGATTTCTTTTATATTACTCAATTAGTGTTCAATTAGCTTTAATGATTATCACTATTTTCATTCAAACAATTATTGAAAGGAATAGATGTGATGTTAATTCTTCAGATACAGTTTATTTGATGTACATTAAAATATCACAATATGTATGATGCTACAAATAACTGTCATTTACCTTTTTTGAAGGTATAAAATTGAAACTAAATAAAAATATTTTTATTTTGTTTCAATTTCATATAAAAACAATATTAAAAATTACAAAATATAAAAATTGCTCAATTTTAAAAAATTTTTTTATTGATTTTGAATGACAAGGTGCATCACCAAGGTTGGAGTCTAACACCAAAATTATTGAACTGACTGTCAGTTTATTACAGTACAGGCTCATTTTTACATGTCTCTAATTTATGAATACTCACAGTTTTACAAATTAATGGCTAGCCCATAGTCCGACACAATAGACACAATGATAATTTTAACTCCCATTTACAAGCTAACATTTTGAAAATTTCTTTTTACAAACTTTTATTTCTGACAAATAGTTTTCTTTTCAATCATAATCTGATATATTTTTAATACTTTGATTTTTTACTTAATGCCTTAGAAACTGATTCATTCTTAAACAGTGAAGTATAACATACAAACATTCCAGATATTGTGGGAACAATAGTCAAAGACAAATTGGTATCAGACATTTGATAGGCAAAAACAGATGACAAATTCGAATTCTATCCTCCCTATACATAACATAGAAAGGGGAAAAAAACTCTTCTCCTTGTACATTAGAACAAAGAAAGGATTACACTCCAACAAAGAACCTTATTGTGGTCTAAAAACTTTTTTTTAAGGATTTTTGAAATCTACTCAAATATTGAACATGAAAATTATGTAGGATTAAAAATTATCCTGCACAACTAGTATATGGATGCCTAACAGGACTAAAGTAGTTTTTTGAAGTAAAACAGCAAAATATTCAAAAAATGAGGAAATACTTTTTAAAAAAAATTTTTTTTTCAACAGAAAAAAATAAAATGACTACTTTGTCTAATTCTCATCAATAAAGTAAAAGTAATATTTTAAGTATGAATCTTATTTTACATGTCTTTCTTAAACTGCATTCTAAAAATTTTCTCTAATATAGTATTTTATTAATAAAGAAAAAGTAGTTTGCTAAAAAAAAGTCACATCTTACTAACTTAATACCTTTTTCTATTTTACAAACTGTTTCGCTGGTCTCGACAAGTTTGTAAAATTGAGCCTCTATAATATAAGTATTTAACCGCTTGGCTTGTTTCATTGGTTGAAAATTTAAGGTTTAAGTATGATATCCCCAAGTGATTTTTTTTTTTTTTTTTTTTTTTTTTTTTGCCAGATTTGGTTTTTCTCATGTTTCACATTTTTATGTCATATATATGGTTCTTTTCAGGGGCAATAGTATTTGAAGTTTTAGTTTTACTTTCAATTTTAACTTTTTGTTCTACGTTTGCTATTGTGCTTTTTGTCACCAGCATTCAAACATTGTAAACTGTTTTTTTTTTCTAATTTCTTTTTGTTTACTTAATAGCGTTTCTTTATACATTTTTGTTAATTTATTATATTTTTTTACTATATTTTTCCATAATATCACCGAGCATATTTGACATGTGAGCTTGATGTTATATCAAATAAGTCCATTATTGCTACTTATTTTACCGGTTGTTTTGAAGAGAAAGCAAACCCAACAAAAAAGTTTTTATTCGTTTTTCAGATTTTTTTATACTATAATGTGATTTAAAATTTTATAAAATGCATATTTTTTAAATTTTGGGATGATTCCCGCATTTAAAAATATGCACTTAACTTGGCGACGAAAAAAGCCGCAAGTCACCAATGGGGAGGTGGGATATCAAACTGTTTCCAAACTAAATTATAAAATTTCCTAAATTTGTGTGTGTGTATATATATATAAACTTTGTTGTGTTTCCCTTATCCCAAAAACTAATGTTGTGAAATAATATGTAAAAAATAAATATCATGTGAAATACTTTTCTGAATTCTGTCTTAAAAAGCTTTTTCAACTAAAGTTTCATCAGCTTGTTTCTCTGATTTTCTTCCAAATATATTTTTTCCAAAATGTTAAGCTTCCCTATTTATTGCTAAATATGGTGATGATTTTATTTCTGTAATTTAAATAAATTACCCTATTTTTTTCTATTACAACATATTCCTTTCTCAATAAACTTTAGTCTTTTGAGTGATAAGTAACAGAAAACTCCTTAATATTAAAATTTCATAGTTGAAAATTAGCTACGTACACTATAGATTTTGTGAGTTCTGGCATAAGTAAAACAAAATAAGGTACAGAAACTAATATGATATGCACACATTGTATGGTGTTGGTAATTAAACTATTTATGCAATACTTAACTCATAAAAAGAATTATAAAAAATAAAGCAAATAATGAGTTCAAATAATAAAACTTTTTTTTTTTGTTTAAAAGAAAACATTCTTAATGAAAAAATCCATGATTAAAATTTATGTTTTAAAGCATGTATCACAGTCTAATTACAATTTCTGACACTTACTAAAAAATGGAATTTTCATTATGAAAATTCTATTATTTTTACAAATATTATCAATAATTATGGAGAAAACAAAGGAAAAATATAATTTAGTACAAAAAGAAAAAATAACTTTATTGTCCTTGATTTGTAGTAATTAAAATTTGATACTTCTGAAATAATTTTTTTCTAAATAATGAAAAAAGTAACTTGAAATTATATATTTGTTTACATTTTTTTTTTTTTTTTTTTTTTTTTTACAATCAGTAACTATTTGACAACAGTGAACATAATCCCCAACATAAAAATGGATGAATATTTTAGATAGTGGCTCCAGAATGTAAATTTATGGTCCCAGGTAAAAAAAAAACTTTGATTAAAGAATTGTAAACAAATTGTGTAAATTTATGGTGTAGTTTAAAAAAAAATCCAGATTCTAGATCCTGTGTTATTTTGGGTACCATCATAGTTAAAAAAAATATTATCTAATATACGTTTACTGCGCAAAAATTCAATAAAAAATGTGCAATCTTTAAAATAATTCACTAAAATAAATATAAGTAACGTAAAAAGTAAGCTGAAATTTTGCATATATTTTCATTTTCAAATTTTAGCAGTGAATAGAAATTTGCTTATACAAATATTAAAAAAAATTAATTTGGTAATTTCAAAAATAATCTACAAAGCAAATTGTATAAAGAAAATCATTCATTTTTAAATAATGTAGTCACACAAATTCTATAAAAATAAAGAATAAAGATAAGCAGTAAAACTTAGATGACTACAAGTTGTACTGTTATGATGCAATGTTAAACTCATTTTTTAAAATTTATTTTTATTTTCCTATAATAGTTTCTTCTTAGTACAGGGTATTTAAAATGATTTGATATTCATTATTATCAATATTTATTATCAATATAATTATAATCAATATTTATTATCAATTATCAATATAAATCATTATTATCAATATTTTTGTTTTCTTCTGGCTCAGTTAATTCTTTGAGCTTGTCATTAGAAAGCCTAGTTGCTGTTTCTTGAAAAAACTTTCTTCTACATTTTCCTCATCTAAGCCGGTTTGTTCTATTAATTTCACTATTTTATCCATATTGACAGAGTGTCCAATGACTTTGCTCTTACTTAAATCTGGCCATATTTTCTTCCATCCTCCTTTCAAAGACCTTTCTGTTATCTCATTCCAAGAAACGCTTATGTTTTCTACAGCACTAATGATATTGTAGCTTTTCCAAAATTCTCATATTGTTTCTTTTCTCCATCTGTTTCTTCAATATCAGTCTACATATTTGCTGCAGTTAATTTTTTAAATTCGATATAACACTTTGATCCATTAGGTGAAATAAGGCAGCTGTGTTAGGCAGCAAGAAAACCACTTTGACTGGAATGCATGTTAAGTTAGATAAATTCGTTTGCTGGCTTGGAGCATTATCAGTTTAAAGTAGTGCTCTTGATTCAAGTTTTTTAATTTCACAATAACGTTTAACAGATGGGTAGAAATGTTCAGTGAACTAATCCTGGAAAGTTTTCATAGTTATCCATAATTTTTACCAGACTCCCAAATTACAGGTAAAGTTGATTAAGATATGTTTTTCATTGCTCTTGCGTTTTTGGATTGGTAAATTAGTAGTGGTTTTAATTTAAAATCTCCAATTGTGTTACCACCCAGTAGAA